>CALNHX010007629.1:0-71433 GCA_940337035.1 Agriotes lineatus
TGCAGGGAAAACTACATAAAATGTACGATATTTGAACACCTGGGCATCTTAAGTTTTTATTTGAAATGCCAGCACAAGCAGATCAATAGATGGATAATATTCTCGGATATTCGCTATGCAATTAGTGGGTGCTCCTGTAAACCAGTATTGCCTGATTCAAGCTTTCCAGAATTACGTTAATGAGACGACAGATTGCTTTAAGTAAGTAGAGCAATTAGGAAAGTGTAGACCTACTAATTAGTCGTTACCCGAAGCCCTTAATAGTTACGCAGCCGATTAATACGTGATGAAGTAATTATCAATCTTGAGGAACATAAACGTATTAGTGTCACAAAGGTTTCAAAAGAAAATGTATTATCCTGTCAACGCATGTGTGTAACGCTACGCCCCGATGAGAATGCCACTGATTTTCGTTTTGCTCGTTACAAAACGTAAAGATTTGTTGAAAATAGAAGGGCTGAAAATATAATAATTCGTTTTGTTCAACAAAGATTTGTCATTCTGGTAAATCCACCTAACCGCATAAGGTTCCCTGGAGGCATAATTTAATTAAAGCCACAATCCCGGAAAATTAAAATGCCGCAGTAGAAATGTCTTTCACAAGGATATTCATGCAGTACTTGCATACAGGAATCGTGGTTACAAAATTAAATTGGCGTTTCTTATCTTAGCTACCACGATGAGTACGAGATGTAATTTCAGAAAACGGATCATTACTGGAAGAACGGCATTCTACTTTCTTGTGTCAAATCAATTGAAATGTTACGATAATGGGATCGCATTGATCTGGCGTGGTAATCGTTGATAACTTCCTAACCAATTTTCGGCGTTATCTGTCACACGCTGGATTGGTTTATTATTCAAAATTGAGTAACTCGACGTGCTTTAAATTTATGCTGAGGAAAGTCAAATTTTTAAAGGTTTTGCGTTATAAATCTACCGTTGTCAGTGTTGCATTTTCGAATCGTAATTACTTCACCTAAATTTACAAACCTAGTTAGTTTTTTGTTATTATGCAAATATTACACCTGCAACCACCTCTTTAGAACATTTCCGAATTAACATGCGCGAAGTTCGTTTATTTTGTTCTATAAGTGAATCAAAATATAGTCACAGATTCTTTTCTACGGCTGTATATTAGCTACTTAATTTTTTCATGATTATTGTTTATTTCCCAATAATTTGAAAATGTGAAAAGTAAATTGTACACAATTTCAATACATCTGATAAAACTAGTATGAACCTTTAATTGTAATATTTTCCACAACAGTAATATTGAATAGCTATTAATCATAGGTGTTTTTGAAATTACTCTATTTTTAGTACGCTCGATTACAGAAGAAATTATCATTTCCCTGAGATTAAAATCGTTTAACCTTCAAACTACGTACTCAAATATATTGTAAAGGAAATGTGCATGTATCTAACAATTTTTCATTTGATTCACAATACACAATGTTATTTTATATTAGGTAGATACATATTATCAGGATTAGAGAAAGTGCTTCGCATTTATACATGCAAAGTTTAATATTTACTTTTAAATTAATGCATGTAATAAGTACACGGTGTAATAACTGTGCCCATTGTGGATTGTTTCAAATCTAGAACTAACAATACTTAATTAAAGACGGCTAGATATTAAGCCTAATTGCCACTAAAATCTACATCAGAGAGCATTTTAATACTTTCCAAGTAAAATTTCTTCCACGAAGCATTTTTACACGGTCATGAGAACGGAGATAATATAATTTAGAGCGTACCTCTGGTTGGTCGACGTAAACTTTGTCATAATTGTGATTATAAGATCACCGCAAGTTCACCAGACCAAATAATTGCTAGTCTTATCCAGTTCTTAGTATGTCGGTTTATTTATTACTTGCCTCTAACTTTGGTTTGCTTAATTATAAGTTTATTTCACATTTTCATATTAAAACCGCTTTAAAATACTTTATTCGCGTATTGTTTAGTTCACATTCGTGGCGTTAAATTACTTCTTAGAGTTTCTTAACTTTATAGATCAGATAACATAGTTCGCAGAGCCCTAGAATTTCTATGCAATTTAAGTGGAGTTTTATTTATATAGTTAAAAATTGTTTTTTATATTGTTTGGCGTTTATAAATAACGTTGACACACTGAAACCATAGTTACAATAAATGTCGACATAGTTTTACGTTAAATAATAATAAATCAAACGCTAGGAATTATGTTTAATTATTATAAACGGATATTTGTTGCAAGTGATGTCTTCACAGTACATTATCATCTATACGTAACAGCACTGACATTTGTATGTTAGACCAAGGAAATGGCAGTTTAAGTATTGGTTGTAATACATAATAGATTTTCAAAGACTTTCTTGTAGGCGGCAGAGATTTATACACAATTGAAATGGGTCCCCAACTTAATAGGATTAATTATGCTGGTGCTAAGCCCGACTGGATCAACAAGGGAAAGTTTTGTTAGCTTTTGTGTAGTCCTTCAGCTTTGATGGCCAACAAAGGATTTACTTAGGGTATTAAGTCTAATGATTGTTCCGAAGATCGTCGTGTATTGCAGGACGACTGATTACTCATAATTCATTAGCAGGATAGAGATTTGCTTTTGTCTCCTTCATTGGCACACACCAAGATCATTAGCGAGAGGTATTTTTTTAAAAAATTATTATTATTCCCTTAGTGGTCATCACCAAGAGCTTCATTAAAATAAAACGAATTCTGTTCTATGAAATTAATGAATGTATTTGCGATATATCTGTATATACCAGAGCACATTTTAAAATATGTACGTATACCTTTCTGGTTTAAATGCAGATAAGCACAATTTATATGATTAAAGTGGTTACCCTAGCAGAGCAGTTACGCGATTGGGTTTCTGGAAATCGTTCAACTTATCTGATCTACGCTCCTTTCTGAAACTGTAATCGAAAAATGTGTTCTGAAAAACTGCGTGGAGTTTACACAGGTATAGACAGTACTATATTTTAAATTCCTTTCTACGATTTAGCTACCATAACTTAAGTACAATTGTAATAAATTACAACACAAATAATGTGCGACCCAAATCCTTTACGCAATATGCGCTTCCGAGCAGATTTTTGTTGCAGCTTCTGCTTCATTTCATAATATCATTTCCAGCTGCCAAGTCGCGAAGATTTTCCTTTATAAGCCACAGAAATTGCCTCATAAATTTTAACAGAAAAGAAACAGCTTAGCATTCAGTATACACAGAACATTTTAATTAGGTGCTCATAAATTCAATAAAAATCATTTGTGCTCGTCCATGTAGCCGGGCTCGTATATAAAGTTATGTGCAAAAGCTTTTTCTAAAGCATTAATTAGTTCATTAAAGCTTCGCGTCTCCGCGTGACACTTGATCTGTATAAATTTATCATTTTTATGTCTAACTGCTGTCATCTAATATACGCCCTTATCGAATTTTTCCGGCACTTTTTTGCGTTTATTCCTATTACAAAGTTGGAATATTTTACATAATGATATTTAAACCCCTCGTACTTCGTTGTTTAAATGCTTATTTCGAAAACAAAAACGAAAGTTGTTTCTTGACTGTAAAATTACTATAAATACAAAAAAGATGAGCCTTTTGTTTCAGTCGATTATTTTACATTTACGGTAGATATACAATTATAAAGGTAATATATCAACGCGTTATTTAAATCCACTTTACCGGTATTCGCTAGGGAAGGAATTTCCCGCTTCTCGGGCATCATTTCATATATGAGTATTCCCAACATATTCTCTTTACGACCTTAGCAGCCTTTTCCATTTTACGAATGACTGAACTCAGAAGAGCTTCGCCAATAGTAGGGCACAGCCAATTTCGCTTCTCTTTGACATACATATCAATTTCATGCATAAAATGTAATCTGTATTAATAACAGCTCCTTTCGTTAAATTGTGCCATTTTATATATGTGTATTCTCATTTGCATGCTTGAATCAGAAATTGGGATAGAAAATGGTATTCGTTGTAGGTAATTATACTTCAGGTTTAGAACTTTCAGTGGTTTTGCTTTATATATTTATAGATTAGTATTTAAATGGTGAGAGTAAAATAAGAGTTTGGATTGATTTTCAGCAAACGGTTTAATGTTCATATAAATTTCGGTTTTATGGCGAATACTCATATAATGTTGGAATATTATTTTCCAATTACACTAAGTGCTTAGTTTGGTTTCAGATATATAGTCCACACCCATAATATAAAATAGTTCCACCTTGTATGTTAAATATTGATTCACCTAATAATCAATATTGTACAATAAAACAATACACAAGGTATATAAAAAGTTTAAGTGTATATTTGGAAAATCACATAGTGCCGAATTAACTTAATTTATTTATACTCAAAAATGTAGCTCTTCCACATTTAAACGGTTAGTAGATAAACAATTAATAATGTTTTCATTGTAGAAACAATAAAAGCGATTATTCTTGTCTCTATGCTGTGAAGGCTCAAATTTCTCTTATTAATAGCTGGTAAAGCTTAGAGATGATTATTTTTCAATGCTATTCTTAGAATTAGATGATCAAATAAATAAATAAATTATAACCGTTATTCGTTATCAAAATTTCTTTCTCTTAAGCTTGCATAAACTTCAGTCCTTTCTAATTCAGATTGACTTAACTTATAATATATTTGGTTATGTACTTTCTTATGTATTCTTGATCTGATGGTATAATAACTGCATACGGTTAATTAAATTTTCAAAAACTAGCTCAGTTAATAGTTCATTTTAGCGTGGCACTCTATTCTCAAGTCGACATGTGCATCGTAATTATTCTTAATTCAAAATTATGTTTAAAATTAAAATTAAGTACGTTGTTTTCTTTTAACTTACATATTGTCAGTTCATCAACTATTTTATTTAAAAAAACCCGATGAACACTTTTTCTCCTTTATTTCAGGTAATTATTTATCAGCTTTCTGTTTATAATACATATTAATCATGTAGATCCCTTTAAACTTTTACGGACGAACCTCCACCTAGCTACAACAATGTATCCAACATCTAATGATCCATGACATCGATCTTTATACTTCCACAAGTATCTAGCTGTCCACCTCTAACTTGTCCAGCGTAATGGTTGTTTACAAATGATAAACAACCATGTTAAACTTTACACCTCTGTATATCTCTGCATACAACTGTTTAGCTCCATACACAGCAACGGTTGCATACAAATAATAACGACGAACTTCACACTGGTGAAGATCCTCTATTATTTGGGTAATATTTTACTTCTTCCAAATGTTAGAAAAAATTTCATTATTCCTGTAATTGTACTGTATTTAGAATTAATCGAATTAAAATCAACTGGATACTTATTATTGTTCTACATACCATTTCCGTGTATTTTATTTTCAATTAAAAATAATAATTCTCACTTGATATTTTTAATATCTACTTATTCCCTAGAATGCAGCTTAGTTACGAATTTTACATGATTACCAATGTTTGCATAAATAATTCATATTATCAATTTCAAAAAATATTAAAGTTTTTTATGTTAAACTGCATTTTAAATTGCGCTTTATTAAATAGTTTAGCGTTTATAAAGGGGCTCTTTATTTCACTAGTGTATAATGATAAACTAAATTGTCCTGATGGCTCAATGTCAAAACGTGGAATTGAAAAAGCGATACCATTGCATACAAAGCAATTTTACTTATATTATCATAGGCTTCCGCCTATGTATCTTCAATAACCTCCATTTCTTATGGCATCAGTTTTAAAATTTAATAAAGAACATGGAAAAACTTCAAAATTGTTCACAGTATTCGAAAAAAAACACTTTGAAATTAAATTAAATATTTTAAACGATCTTTGAACCTAACCGACACTTTAGAAAATTACTGCCAATTTAATATTTGGAAACAGTCTAACATAAAATATTGTATACAACTCGTACATAATAGGCTGAAATTATATACCTACTAGATGTATAAACTACATTAAAGAAAGTAATTATATAAGTCCCATATTAAATATACTTTTATATATTATTTATATTTTATTATTATTTCTCTTTTTATTATGAATAGTGAATCAACCATTATTCTTCCATTATTACTTTAACATCATATAAGTAAGTACAGAATCATAACAATTTAGTATTATATATTTAGTCATAAGTCCCGAATTGTTTCAAATTGGTATTCAAAAGTATTTAATTCATATGTTTTAATTGTGATTTTTATAAATACTTAATTATTTTGTCAAATAAGCTTAGAAACAGGAAGTTGCCATTATAAAAATGCAAAGCTATTGACTGTCGGTGACTTAGAAACATGCATTCCAGGTAACCCCACTTGGGTGAAAAGTTAGGTTATAATAATACGTGTGTAAACATTGCAAAAGATAATTAAAAAGTTATGCCAGCCTACGCATGACAGCATATTCCAGCTTTTGCAATTTCTAGACCTTTTCTTCAATTCTGGGTCGTGCGTTGTGTTAATAAGGTTGTTCGTGATAGCTACTCAACATATGGAAGCCAGTTTCCCTACAGTGAAAACACTAGATTCAATTAGAATTTTGTTGGATACCATCACATTTCAGCATTTCCGGAAATGAACAATCAGATTGAGATGCCAAAGAAGAGGCACCTCTTGGTGACACCTATTATTTCAAAAATTTACTAGCAAAAGACGTTAAGAACACAATGCCAACGTTCAAGAAAGATGGCAAAAATATTGGACAAGCACGGAAAACAATAAATTAAAGATAAAACCTACAATTAAACCACGGGAAAACGTATAACAAAAGTAGGACGGAGGAGCAAAATTTAACAAGAATCTATTGGCCACACACGTTTAACTCGCTAACACCTTTTTAATAATATTACAGGTCCAAACTTATATGACTCATGTGGGGAATAAATCACTGTAAACCACATTATGATCAAATGTACAAAATACATGGCAGCAAGCGACAGTCTACAATTGTCAGACTAACCAACTGAAGCACTCCCGAACGACCGGTTGAGTTAGTATAAAATTTAAAAAATACTTAAATGACTGGACTATATAACTAAACTTAGAATAGAATAAGTGTACATCATATTTAATTATTATATGTCAAAGCTGAATCCTACCTTGATCGCTAGGATAAATTTCGGAAAATTAGAATTTTTAATCAATCATAATAGGCAGGTATTCAAAGATAGTAAGGTAATACAAATAGGTAGTTTACGTGATTTAAGGGTCTGTACAAACCGCCAAAACTCCATAGAAGATATTTAGGTGTATTAAATTCAAGTAAAATACACTGCATTTCTAATTATAAAAAAATCAATAAATAAATCGGGATTATGCACTGGGAATCGGTTCGGGCGAAGTTTATTAATTCCCGATTGAAGCATCAGCTGCCACTCGAAAAAACCATTTAATGACGGGATTCACGTATAGCGTCGCATTCGTCAAAGATGCATTTCCGTAACATGACGCATTGATGAATAAAATCAAGCGTATCGCATTAAAAAATATGGTCTTCACATAACCGCCGAGTGGGCGTATAAATCAATGAAATTGTCCATTTACTATTTTACTTAATATACTACATATAAATTATCAAAGAATGTACACTGGTAAACAACTGACGTTTTATTACTAGTTACCAAACTAGAATTAATTTAAAATGTGCATTCGAGCGCATCAGGAAGCATAAGCATGTCCAAGCTAGAACGGTTCTGTGCTACCTGGTGATATGGTTTTTCTTCAGGGTGGGACGCGCTGCTTAACAGAGTTTAGGCCGAATTGTACGACATTTCGAAAAATATTATCCGAGATAACGTGAAACACATCGGGGTTACTTGAAGAATGGGAAAAGAAGGAGCCTGAAAATACATTCGAACAAACTTTATCTCACGTGAAGGTAAATATAATAGTGCACAACTTAGATGGTTTTACTTCTAAAATAGCATGAAAATCTTAAATCAAACAGCCAGTCGCAGTTATTCAATAATCCACAACACCAAATCTGTACCTGTACCTGTCACTAAATTAAGCCTCAAAAAGGCATCCCACAGTCTCAGAAGTAAAAACTTCCAGAAACCGGCACATAACACTACACTGAAGTTGCGTGCGCAAACTTCTAAAACCAACTCGAAATCTCAAAAGTTACTAAAACCCGCATACGCAGCTCGATATATACAACGGCGTTTAAAGTAGCCAAGTGTCAAATTCAAAAATCACCGACCACTACAAAGACGTTTAAAGTAGCCAGATGTGTTATAATGCTGGAAGAAATATATGTTACGACACTCTCAAGGAGATTCGAATAGCAATTAGTAATTATCGTTTACTTCGTTGTAATAATTCGATTACGTCGCCAACAATAAGGCACCATGACCACAATCAGTTGCACGATTTATCGCCATAGCTCCTATTCGGATTAAATGAAATGCTTATGGGCTGTGGCAGCTTCAACCGAAACCCTCACTGTCGAGTTCTACTGGGTAGATGACCAGGCACAGATGATTAGATTGCCAGTGTACTCCATAAATAAATAGAAGTAAAAAAATGCTAAACGAATGCATCAAGTTATGCAGTAGCAAAGAATTTCAAAACCTGCTCTCAGAGATAGCAATTACACCTTAACATTTTCACAAAAATGATATTGTCAAGTTGACAAATATGCTTTTATTAAAAGAAGAATAAATCAAAGGTAAGAATACAATATACGTGAGGCCCCTAAGATACTTACAGGCCGCACATATGCATAATATACTTTTATCTACTCCTATTGTATAATGGCCAATGCAGCCAATCATAAAATTATATTTTCATAATTCATTACTTTGCAGCCAATCATAAAATTCTATTTTCATTGTTCAATAGGTTGTAGAATGTATAGCCAATCACAAAATTTATTCTTATTATGAAATGACTTTTGTAGTTGACAGTTGTCACAAATGTCTTAATTCGGAAATATGAACAAAAAACTCCTACTGTATAGGAGTAGATCAAGTATCGTATTATATTCGCGATTATGGCCATTATTCCCTCAGATGACTTACGCCACTCGCTTTCGGCTCGTGGCTCAAATGTCATCTTCGTGAATAATGGCTGTCATAATCGCTCAAATAATAATATACTATTAAAAACCTCAACACCACATTTACAGCATCGCAGCTCACTTGACAATGGAGACGACCTCTTCGAACAGGATATTTAAAAACTGAAAATTCTGACATTGTTAATTTACAACAATAGTTCCAAATTATCAAAAACTTTGGTACTACGGAAAAGCTGTATTAAACCTCAATTATGAGTTATGGAAGATATCTTATATTTAGTAATTTTCTTAAAATCGGTATACTTGTGCTTAGGTTGGTACTATTATGTCTTATGTTTTCTATGGAAAATCAGTTATTTACATTTCTATTTTATATGAACTCGATACAACAGGAACTGACATTCTTAAATCTTTTATGTTTGGCTAACTTTTGAAAAACCTAAACTAATTCTTGTTTATATCTCAAACTACACCACTTTCTTTAAGTTGAATTATAGTACACTATTGTTTGTAATATACGTTACGCTTAATCTGTGAAATTTCGCAGTTCGTGAAATGGGCATTGCATCTGCCAAATTCGAGTAATAGAAAAAATCAAACTTTGCAGTTGCTCATTTTGTGAAATATACATTATTAGACTTATTGGTTATACGGATGGGGCCACAATTATAACGGGTGTTCATAAACAGTCGTCATCCCAGTAGGTTTTGACTTCAGAAACGTATGTCTATTAAAATTGAGAAAAAATGCGCTATGACAGTACTCAATGACGTTTCATTGTGTTGTACGAATTAATCAAAGACATAACATTTTTTTTTAAGGCAACTGGAATGACGACTGTATATGAACACCCGTTATATAACAGCAATGAGATAACATGAATAACAAAATAGAATGCTTGAGTAAGAAAGGGATGGCCATACGAAGAAATTATTTTAGTAGACATGTTTAGTTGACAAATGTCATAATTAAATTAAGTGTCAAGCCTTCTCGAATATTTGCTACTAAGTTTATCTCTTTCTTACTCAAGCAATACGGGTAATTTTCTTGTTCATGTTATCTCATTGCTGTTATATACAGTGTGTACATAAAGTACGGAATAAATTCATTATCTAGAAAAGGGAAAGCTTTTCGGAAAAATTTTCAGACATGTCAACCTTTGTTTTAAGATGCGCATCTTTTGACGTTCTAGTCGCATTGGTGACATCATTACTGTTCCGGATATGACGTCATCGACATTTTTTTCAAATGGCAACCACTATTTTTGACAGCGCCATTTAAAAGATCATATTTTTCTGCCCACAACACATCAAAAGTTTTGTCATGTTACATAAGAAAATTTTCGATAAAATTAATGTTATAGTGATTTAAAATTAATTTATTTTATTCAGTTAATTGAACAAACTAATTAATTCTGGGGACTCTAAAATGTGAAGATCTGTTGAAAACTCAATTTGTAATTTTTGAGGTGAATCCAATACTTCCTTTATCGTAAAAGGAAGTAAAAAACATGAAAAGTCATAGTGACAATTTGGAAAGTACCGAAAGATCAAATGTTTTACGTTTGGCAGTACTGAAGTGTATTGTCAGTCTATGTCAAATTCGAGAGGTTAATAGGTTAAGTTTTGTTTGTTATTTGACACAGATTGACGCAAAACTTAACGTACAAATTTCGAATTTGGCATAGCTTGACAGTGCTACCAACACTGCAGTAGTAAGTGACATGACTTTATTCCACTAGTGGGATGAAACCATGTCACTTACTACTGCAGTGTTGGTAGCACTGTCAAGCTATGCCAAATTCGAAATTTGTACGTTAAGTTTTGCGTCAATCTGTGTCAAATAACAAACAAAACTTAACCTATTAACCTCTCGAATTTGACATAGACTGACAACACACTTCAGTACTGCCAAACGTAAAACATTTGATCTTTCGGTACTTTCCAAATTGTCACTATGACTTTTCATGTTTTTTACTTCCTTTTACGATAAAGGAAGTATTGGATTCACCTCAAAAATTACAAATTGAGTTTTCAACAGATCTTCACGTTTTAGAGTCCCCAGAATTAATTAGTTTGTTCAATTAACTGAATAAAATAAATTAATTTTAAATCATTTCTTCTTCTTCTTCCTTCTTCTTCTTAGGCATATGCCTGTTTTTTCTTCGATTACTTTGCCTATCTTTACTCTTTGCTTAGGTTGTCGCTCCATCTTTTTCTTGGTCTTCCTACGCTGCGGTTTCCTATTGGCGACTTGTCTCTAGCTATTTTGACTATTCTTTTTTCGTCCATCCTATTTATGTGCTCGTTCCATTCATGCTTTCTTTTTAATGTCCACTCATTGATGTTCTCTACGTTGCATGTCCTCCTTATATTTTCACTCCTCTCCCTGTCCAATAGCGTTTTCCCAACAACTCGACGCAGTACTTTCATCTCGCTTGTTTCTAACATTCTTTTTGTTTTTGAGGTGTTTTAAATCACTATAACATTAATTTTATCGAAAATTTTCTTATGTAACATGACAAAACTTTTGATGTGTTGTGGGCAGAAAAATATGCTCTTTTAAATGGCGCTGTCAAAAATAGTGGTTGCCATTAGAAAAAAATGTCGATAACGTCATATCCGGAACAGTAATGATGTCACCAATGCGACTAGAACGTCAAAAGATGCGCATTTTAAAACAAAGGTTGACATGTCTGAGGATTTTTCCGAAAAGCTTTCCCTTTTCTAGATAATGAATTTATTCCTTACTTTATGTACACACGTATAATTGTGGCCCTATCGGTATATTTGATTTTGCATACTTTTGTAACTCGATCAGTCGCTTATTTCACAGAATTGGCAAAAATTTCTGCTGACAAATTATGAACATTTCTGCTTAATACATGAAATCAGCAGATACAGTGCCGGTTTTACAGAATAGGCAAAATTTTGCTCATTTCACGAATTGAGAAATTTTACAGATTAGGCGTAATATATATACAGGGTACCCGAAAAAGACTGCCCATAGCTTCGCAGGGTGTTTCGAATTATTTTAAGTAGTAAAGTTTATATAAAGCTATAGGTGGGTAGGTGGCTAGCTTTGACCGACAAAAATGAGGAACAGTTCCCTTATTAAAGGTTAACGACTACCTCAGGTGTTAGCATGGTAACCGGAGAGCCTACGATTTTTAAAATCCCGGTGTAGTGGCTAGGAATCGAACCCGGTCTGGCCTCCTGAAAATCAAGCATGCTGTTGCTCGGCCATGTGCTCTCTGCAAAGCCAGAAATTTGAGCTGTAGTCTTAAATGGAACATACGTACAACAAAAACTCGTAATAGAGCGTTTTATATGCGGTCTAATGGCATAACAATGCATTTATGTGCGAGTATAAACAATTACTGTGTGAATTAACGATTATGTAGTGCTACGCATATGTGGCTCCAGTAGCATAAACGGTTTGTGGAGCACATGAAGGGTCTACATAACACCGATGAAGCACGAGCAGAGCACAGAATACCTGAAGGTCACTATCGCATTTCTCCAAAGGACCTGCATATATGTACGAGTTGGTCGACAAATGCGGACTAGTTTTAGGACAATTTCCAAAAAGGGCAGACAACACTAACAAAGCCGTGGTAAAGATGTCGATGCACCCTTGTAAACAAGCAAACCCATGAGATGCGAGAAGATGCAAAATTGTACCTTGCATAGCTGTAACCGGATCAACTCCGAACAGGTGTATTTCCATGTCAACCATACAAGGTTTACTTAAGAGGTGTATTCCAGCTTCTTCGCTTAGTAACTCAGCTAAAACGTACACAAATTTTAAGATTAGATGGACAGTTAGCGTAATAATTAATTAAGTTGTAGGTTTCCTGCATTTTTCATGTATTTCGCGGTCTGTCGTGTATGTTTGTCGCAGGCAAAAGTATTAATTTTTCGGGGAAGCCAGGTAGTATGACTCGTTTCGCGTTGTTTATAACCGTCATTTATGTAAACTTGACAAATGTATTGCAAATGACAGTACGTTTAAAAAACAATTGAAAAACGTTTTGGGCGGAGGTAAATTCAAGTATAGCAACAAATTGAGGAAGTTTTAGCATCACTTCGAAGCTAGTAGCTGAAAAACTACGTCGGTTTAAGTTTCAAATTAATAGTGTCGGTTTAAGGATTGAAATTTAAAAACATGCGGAACCACTTGTGATAATAATTAAATATAACTAAAGTTAGAACCTGTTTGAACCACTGTGTAACACAAAATGTTTTGTACGTCAATTAAACAAGTTCGAAAAATATTACTATTTTTATTTCAAGAATTTGTGAATATGCGGCTTTTAAGTGAAAGGTAACGGGATCTAAATACTTGGCATGAAGTTTACGTCTAATTTGATGGTTCCTGGACATCGTGGAACTGGTACCAGCAGCAGCTAGACGATAATAACAGAACATCTTATCGACCGGCCCAATTCAAGGCTAAGCAATGTGATCTGCAGCTATTAGCAGCAGCGTGCTCGTAGGCAGTGGCAGTGGCGTAGAACACGGTAGGAGAAATATTTTTTCTTGTGGAGTGTTTATGGTAAGAACGTTTTAATTATTCCATTTAAGACGCAAAGTTTATAGTAATTAACGTACTAAGTAAGTGCTTTGATATTTTGTTTAAACTCCTATGAACCCATGATATAAAGGCACAATTGTTGTTTGTGATTAGAGAATGGAAACAATTTTAGTTAAATTTGCTATTTATCAACACTGAGATACAAAGTTTTACTTATTGAGTGTCATGCTAAATCGACATCAAGTTGTTGTAAAGTAAATAAGATGTGCTTGTGATATCTTGAATAACGAAGCATCGCCCTACATTTTTCTGAGCATTTACAAAACCAGGTAAGGCAAGTATATCCCATATTTTATGTATAGTAGCAAACTCTACCTTTTATTTTTGTGTTGTCATTGTCAGTAGATAAGGGTTTCGTTAATTATTGTGTAATAATAAAAGTCAAATAAGAATATTCAAGGCAATATAGAGGAGATGGATGGGCAATGGATACTGCCGCATCTCGACTTCCATGTCTGTCGATCTTACCAGTCGTCAGTCATTTTTGTAGTTCGATTTTGTTACTTACCATCGGTATCGCAGTTCTTCTGTTCCATATATTCTCATTTCACACATCATCAAGCCGGTATAATATTCTGCATGTTCTTCATGTCCTTCGAGTGTTTGCCCGTTTCTATTAGAAACTAGGATTCGCATTTGTAAGTAATTCATGCTCCAGTATTTAAAGGCTTCTTGAATATATATCATAAACAAGGTAGGGGATAGGAAGCATCCTTGCTTTAACTCTTTAGAGGTCTCAATTAACATTCCCTGTTTCACAACACTATGTGCATTTTTGTGCACGTTATTATAGGTACATCGTTTATTCCACTTTTTTGTAGTACTTCAAACAGTCTAGATTAGTACGCTGTCCTATGCCCCTTCCAAGTCCACGAATATAACGTGCGTACTTAAATTTCTTGAAATGCGTTTTTCAATTAACTTCCTAATGACGAATATATTATTCGAACAGGATCTTCAAGCGCGGAATCCACTCTGCTGCTCAGTATCTGTGATCTCTTATTCGATACGATTTTTTTTAATTTTGCTATATAACCTCCCAGTAGAGTTAGTTGCGCTTATGCCCCCATAATTTCACATTATTTTGTATTTCCTTTCTTATGTATTGGGCTGAGATATGCGATATTGTTAAATATCTGAGCCAGTCTTTCTGGTAATACTTTCGGTACTTATTTCACTAACTCTATCAGGATGTCGCCCGTTCTGGTGCTTCACTATTCTAATTTCCTGTGTTGTTAGACTGTCTAACGAAGGATGGACGAAGGGTGGCCCTTACCTGTTGGCAAAAGTTGTATTAGGTATTTTGACAGCTAGTAAATATCGGCCTAGGTTGGCTAACTAGTCGAGAGGGTCGGGGTTCCAGCAAAGCTGCAACAAAACTATGGGAGAGGGCTCCAGGTCCTCGACGTAGACAAATCCTTGGGTCGGACCTCCCCAAGGTCAGAGATATACCACGCAAATCAAAATAACAGCAGAACCAATAACTAGTAACAATATTTATTTGAAATATGGTTCTATAGTGCAACAATCAATATCAGCAAACTCATACAAAACACATACCACCAATATACATAATAAAACAAATCAACAACCAATATAAAACTATCACAGCCAATACATAATAAACACCGATACATATCACAACCAATACAAATTATCACAAATAAATATCACAAGTAAATATCATAAGTTGACCTATATAAGCAACGAATAGTGCTAAGTAAAGCTAAATCAGCCAGAAGGGCTTAGATACTTAGTAATCGCCTAGATAGTGTTCAGATCCTATACCAATCAATTAAACGCAGTAGCATGTCTAATCATAAATACAGTGGCCATCACTGTGAAGCGGAGATCGACACAACACGTGGCATGACTACATATCAGGGCCGGCCTAAGAGCAAAATGCTGTGTGTGCAATAATGAGTTTTGGCGCCCCTTACAATGAAAATGGGTACAGAAAACCTTCCAAAAAATGGTATGAGTGCTCTATAACTGAAATTTGTCGGAACTTAATACCGGAAGTTGACATTTTAAAGGGATTAAAAAAAAAATAAAACTAGTAATAAATAGTAAATATTAAAGTACCTTTTCATCGTTTTTATTTTTTTAAATGATTTCTTCTAGTACTAATTCTTTTAACTAACTGACTTTTTCAAGCTTCAATAGGCGTGCTGTACTGTACTTGTGTAAAGAGCAAACTCCTAACAAATTCTTTTATGCAGTTTATTGTTTTGTCAGGTAGAAAACAACAGACACATTTTTCTACTGCCACAACAGTTTTATTTGATTTAACATTTCAGTTTAAATATATTATTATTACAAAAAGTTACGTCAGTACATTAGAAAAAGTACGAAAATGTTCAGAAATATAAACTGGGATTCACTTTTCTTTGTGACTTAACTATCTATCTACAATTATTCAGTTCTGTCAAAACAACGGAGCGGAGCGCTTGGAGCCAGTCTCTTTTCTGTACTTTCAACCAACATTTTATTTATTGAACCAAAATTATTAATATATTCAAATGGCTAATTTGCATTCAAAATTAAAGTACCTACATAAAAATTAAATTGTTTACCATATTGTGTTTTATACTTTTTTCTTATTTCGGCGCCCCTCCCAAAATCGCATGTGTGCACACGTCTTAGGCCGGCCCTGACTACATTAACCTACGATCGAAACCAAAGAAAGCTTTAAATACTCAACTATACTCCGTTAAGCAGAGTGCAAAACAAAGGGGTGCGAATAACGCAAGCAGAAAGTATGGCCAACGTTCAATCCCGACAGTTGGCTCAATAAATTGACTTTACTTCACATCTAAATTTATATGGGGCGGTACCAGCAGGGGTGCTAGGTCCTATAAGAAATTCATAGGGTGTTCTCTGAAGCTCTAAGTCAGTACTTGCGGTCATCCTAAATCCTAAACTCGACTAAAAAATTCAAAAACGGGCAGCTAGTTAAACTCGATAAAAGTCCCGTAATCGGCATCATAGCCACGGCAGTTTTGACATGTCTAAATAGCAAACACAAACTGACAGCGAGGTTAATGCACTACACGATGTTACGTACAATTAAAGTGATTACAAGAGCAGCCGCAACGCAAATCAAAGCAATCTAAACATGGCTGCTAAGCACACGGGTAAGTAACCCAATTAATCCAATATCTATGACAAGTAAGCACCAAAAATTGACGCAAAATACTAATATAGCAGTTCAAAAGGTCACACTAATCAATTCAAATTAACATACAATACAAACTAAAACACTACAAAACCTCATATTCACACGACACGTGGGGGCCGAGCTGCTGGAGGAGATGTAATAACCAGGAACGCTGGCAAGGACACGACGGCCTTGCCCCAGGCCGCAGATGGCCCTCAGCATGGGCTAATGGGCAGCGCTCGCAGGAGGAACGACAGCAAATCTAGGTTGCAGAGACAGGCGGCCAGGCGGCCTGTAAAGCACCGCATGATCCAGGCATAACCAATTACACCAATACGAATAGAACCAATCCAGGTAAAAACGCATTTTCAGGGCGGAAAAATAAAAGGCTAAAAATACACATTTTCCAGGTAGATTA
The DNA here is from genome assembly GCA_940337035.1 of Agriotes lineatus. Lineage (NCBI taxonomy): Eukaryota > Metazoa > Arthropoda > Insecta > Coleoptera > Elateridae > Agriotes > Agriotes lineatus. The sequence continues at coordinate 17,212 of CALNHX010007629.1, forward strand.
CGGCGTTAAAGAGAGAAAACCGTAGGCAACTACCAACTACTAACCTTAAGGTGTAATAAAGCCAAATCGTTCAGTCAAGCGTGAGAAGAAAGGCCGTCAACCAAATCCGTCTGTGACCAAACGAATGCCGGCGATATAACCCAAAACACCGGAACATTCAAAAGGGGTTGCAATGCCTCTCATATCCTTCGTAAAATGAAGTTAGCCACCATGGAGCGATCCAACTTACACAAAACAAGACTCGCCAGGAAGTGGCCGAAAAATTTCCCAAAAGTTCCAAAAATTGGGCCAACAGAAAAACTGAGGAATGCAGAGTGTGCTTTAAACTGATAAAGACAGAGCTGTTCCTTATTCAAAATTAATAATTATGTTAATAGGGAAAATTATTGTATTTTCACGAAATAAATGCCAATTGCGAAATCTAATGAATTATTTCAACTATTGCATGCAAAACGACCAAATGAGCGTAACAACTGTCTACGTCTACTGTTGCATTCCAATTCTTATTTCCATCCTCGCTTTAAAAGTGACTCTGCTTTCGATAAGCATTATTCTATTATTCCAACTGGCACTATATTACACTTGTTCTTAGTACCCCTTCTAAGATTCTTAATAGTGTCCTAAGCTTCTCATGTCTTTGCACCTCGCCTCTTCGTCGCATTTATACTTCCACATCTTGCTTTTTCGTTTGATCTCTTCATTTTTAACATTTACCAAGGCATATGGCTTCCTATCTTTACTCTCGTATGTTCTGAGTCAAGTTTAATACCAATCTTTGTTAATCTCTCTATTGGACCCTTGGACCACCATTTAGGTTGTTCTATTTCCGGGTTCTTCTCCCCACGCCTCCATTGGGGCACTGTGTATAATTCTTTTGACGTTCTCGTACATTTTTCCTACGTTTCACTCTTGAGATGCTTTCCGTTTGGTTGTTAATAGTAACTGATATAAGAATTTAACAAAATCTTATCTGAGAAATCTGTGTTACACCTTACTGTTTCCATAAATTTTATTTCATTGTTGCTCTATGCTCAAGAAATATCTCCGCTTTTACCATGCACTGATTCGAACCGCATTCAGGACCCCGGAAAGCTCTAACGTATGTTATTCTTCTTTTAGATTTCAGTCGAAGGATGATGTAATCTACTCTTGAAGGTAATTTTCTAGTCATCTGGCGCTATGTATATTTATGTATCCTTTTATGTGAGAACCCATTTATGATCTTCAAGACCAACTTTCACATAATTCAATCATTCTTTGACCGTTGTCGTTTACAATTTCTTCATATATGTCTCCATTGCTGTCACTGCTGCCAGTTCTTCCATTTAAATCACCCATCTCGAAAATTTATGGCCGATAGAACACTTGTCAGTTTGGTCTAAAATATATCTTTCACTAACTCTACTGAACCGTCAGTAAGTGCATGGACCCCTGTCATAACAATTTCGTGTCCTTTAACATCCAGTTCCATCTTAATTATCCCCTATTTCCCAGTTTCTAATATGCTTTTTCGATCTTCGATGGATTGCTATGGAGATCCCTTTGGTACACTTTCATTCTTGTTCAACTCACTATAAAAACGAATATATGGTTCTATTATCTGATTTCATTTTCCATTGTTTTTCGCTTCTGTGAAAACGAAAATATCTGCTTTAATGTTATCTATTTATCTGAAACTTATTTTTCTATTGGTCTTGCGATCTTGTATATTCCATGCTGCATTTTCATTGTTTGTTTCCGTTACCCATTTCATCTTTGATTGCGTTCGCCCTTGTTCCGAGACAAAATATTGAGATGTTTAGCATATGTTTGACTTTGTTCCGAATACTTGGGTGCTGATCCAACACTCCAACCCTCAATCTGAACGGCTACGCCAGTTTCTATTTCACGGAGAGAATCTTATTTCTCCCTGCCCTTCGACACTGCTTGCCGTGCCAGCGAGTTTTACCCAATCCCCATGGGGGAGCACCCGATGGAGGTAACTGGCAAATCCCTACCCGGGGATATCTAGGTTATTTTCCATCCGCTGGAAGAATAAGAACATCGTAACCTGGCCACCATCTTCCCCAAAGTGCAATCAATCACCTCTATACCTTTTCAACTTCAAATTGGGACTAATCAATTTCAAAATGGGAGTAAACAATATCAAAATAAGAATAAACAATTTCAAAATGGGAATAAACAACTGCAAAATGAAATAAACAATTTCAATTTGAGAATAAACAACTTCAAATTGGAAGTAATCAATTTCAAATTGGGAATAAACAATTTCAAATTGGGACTTATCAATTTCAAATTGAGAAAAGATTTTTGTTAACGGTATAGTCTTTGGAAAATGGCAATTACATGGTTGTGACAGGACAGAATTAATTATTGCTAGTTGTTGCTGAAGTTCATTAATCTTATAATATACAAAATACCGTACATCAAGAAAGTGGATGCTGACAATGTAAAGAAGCAGATTCGCGCGTTATACAATAATAATGGAGACTGGAAAGCTCTTGCAGATACATTGAATGTCAAGAAATCGACCGCCTATCGAATCGATGGGTGAAACACCAACTATATATATATAGAGGGAGAAGAGAAAAAACGTGGAAGAAAGAGAAGTAGCAAATTACTGTATGAACATCACCTATTTATGGAAGAGCGCATTCAAAAAAATCCTAAAATTACTTCGAAAGAAATTAAGATAAAAATACAAAACAGTTATCATATTGAGGTATGGGCGATGCTCATATAGTAATTTGCTTCTTCTCCCTCTTGTTGATGTTTCGCCCATCGATAGGCGCTCGATTTCTTGACATTCAATATATCTGCAAGAGCTTTCCAGTCTCCATTATTATTGTATAAGCGTGAATCTGCTTCTTTACATTGTCAGCATCCACTGTCTTCATGTACGGCTTTTTTATATTATTAGATTAATGAGCACCAGCAACAACTAACAATAATTAATTCTGTCCTGTCACAACCATGTAATTGTCATTTTCTATAGACTATACCGTTAACAAAAAGCTTTTCTCAATTTGAAATTCATTAGTCCCAATTTGAAATTGTTTATTCCAATTTGAAGTTGATTAGTCCCAATTTGAAGTTGTTTATTCTCAAATTGAAATTGGTTATTTCATTTTGAAACTGTTTATTCCCATTTTGAAATTGTTTGTTCCCACTTTGAAGTTGTTTAGTCCCAATTTGAAGTTGAAAAGGTATAGAATTCTAGAGATAGTTAGTTGTTGTTGTATCGTATGGCTTGTGGTGGGAAGCCTGGTGAGTTTCCAGGTTGCGCGAGCGCGTCTGGCGTAACCTAACGACTGTAACCGAAATGACAACCGGGACCGACGGTTTAACGTGCTCTTCGAGGCACGGTTCGCTGCGATTTTACGTGGTTTGTGCCCATGTTTATGTACCTATTCTTATTATGGTATAATTTAATAATATTATTAGGTTGTTATTTAAATAAATGACTGTATCATCTCAAAGCGTTGGGTTTTCTACACCCTAGCAAATATGATTGAATGTATAACTATAAGCAATACATTTGCTATTTAGATAATGATCGTGGTTTTTAGGTTTTTAAAAGTAATTGCTTTAGCCACCGCTTGTTTATCCAATGGGACAGTTACAAAATTAGATATTTTAACTGATGGGGACAAGTTCACAAACATGCTGCTCTAACCTCACAAGTTATCAAAACAAGTTGGCTTCGTATTAATAATTACGTAAGAGTGTGTTGTCGAAATGATGTAACAAACGTTAAGTAAATAGAGGCCACAACAAAATACTCACGATACCAAACTGTGATAACAGCAAGTCCCACTACGGACAGGGGCTCCTCTTTTTCTCTATTGCTCTGCTGTAACAAGCCAGATCCCCCTTGAATCGCCGCCGGCAGCTTGCACCACTCCAAAACTGCTTACAACTCCGTCTTGTACCAGTCCTAGCGCTGCGTACTGCTCAGCACGAATGTCGCTGCCTCCTTCCCACTTCTAGGGCTATGCTAACCTTGCAACAGCTCCAAAAACTGTCACAAAAATACCAGCTACCGCTCAACGTACTATTCAACACTTTTTAAAGCTCCTGCAGGGGTGCAACGAATCAAAGCAACCATTCTACACTCTACAGCCTACCCAAAAGACACTGCACTAACAATACTCTTACAACACTGAATTGGAAAAAGTTTCATTTATTCACGTTTAAATGGATTATTTGTGAGGAAGCCAAAATAACACACCTCATAGCTTGGCTTCGCTTCCCCTTGCTCCTTTGTTTCTTCTTCTTAGATTGTTATTCATATAGATTTTATGTTTCAATCAAGAAATTATTAACTCAAAGTCAATGCTATTCGTAACATTGAAATGTTATTAATAGCTATCATAATTTTAGAGGCTTTAAAGGTGTTCCTTGCAGTTGCTCAGTAGAAACAGTCACAGTCTGATGCAGTTTGTATATGTCAATTAAAATGTCTTAGTTTTAAGATTAGCATTTGTAATTAGGACCTATTTATATATTTTTTTATGCACTTATACAGATTTGAAACAGTCGAGTACTAACAAGATGTCAGCAGCACTTACTTTTTTCATCCCATTCAAATGAAAGGATTTTTTTTCTTTCCAGCAACAGGGTTTTGATACATTTCGAGCAATTTATTAATATTAGGTACTTGCTATTGGTACAAAAAATACAGCGATAATTGCATCATGTCACCTTGTAACGGGATGTTGCAATATGCTCTTTTTGGAAATTCGAAAAGAGCACAGAATTAATTTTATAGAATGGATAACTTAAATACGTCAGCTATACAAGTACACTTTAAAGGACTACCGTACTAAACCAGATGTCAGATTTTGACAAACACAACGCGATTAAGTGAGCACTCCACATTATATCCATCCTCATCCTAGCCTAAATAAGCTCTATCGCTTCAGCTGCAATCGATTTTCTACTGCATGGCAAGCCGAATTGAACACCCATTTGGCACGGAAACACTTTACAATAGAGAAAAATTCAACGTTCAAAATATATTATTCTGAATCGCAATAATTCAATTTACATTAAAACACGTTGAAAGTATGGTAATGCAGTAGGTATCCACGGTTATTTAGAGCAGGATTATACGATTTACTTCATCCCACTTCCTAACCGTAAATTTCGACTCGTATCGCATTAACATTTTAACCTCCAACTAACAATAATAATAAAATGAAAATGCCTTTGACCCTTGTCACATAGAGTTTGCACATCGTTTTAATATTTTCGCACGAATACATTGAACTTAAGCTGATTATTACAATATCTTTTCAGATTTACATAGTTCACATTGACATATTTCGGCTTTTGTGGTTTAGTAAAGCACGGATTAATGTTGAAAACTGCTTTAATAAGACAGAAAAGGTCCTTCTAATTCATAACATATCACACATCACACTAATATACTTCGGGTTGGCGAGTTGGACTTCCGATCGTGTATCCAGAAGAGGTTTTTATTTTCTTCGAAGTTTTCCGAGCAATATACAATCGAAATAATATCAACTTACCAAGCACGTTTCGTCTACTGCTGACAAAATACTCTTATTGCTGAAACAATATTTAATGCTTTGTTTGGGGTTAAAACCCGAACTGACGTAGCGCAATTTATAGCGACCGCAATCAGCACATTTATACAACCTGCGCCTCGGAAGTACACCCCGCCTTTAATTCCGAATCAAAACAAAGCCTCGGCAAGGGTTTCTTAACTGTTCTTTATTCTGAGAAATGGAAGCCCTAGTAGAACATGCTACGTAAAAATTACCTTGACTTTTATGATCAATGTGCTAGTGTAAAGTTTTATCGTATTTACTTTAAAGCCCGCACCGGAAATTGAATAGGGAGTATGTTTTATTTACATCGTGCCTCCATAACAGAAATGTATGGGATCATAACGTTACTAATGTAAATAGCTAGTCCACGCATTCAGTGGGTGCATTTATTCAATTCATCATAATCATCGCTTTGAGGGAAACGTTAAATGATGCAATTGCACTATTAAATAATTACTAGCAGTCCAGTAAGACAAATGTCTCATTTAAAAAACAAAAAAGACCGTTTTTCAAATAGAATGCGTATTAAATAAAAACTGTACCCAGACCTGGAAGGTGTCAAAGTGGTTGCCTAACCGATCGAGGTTTGAAGGCGCAGAGGGCATCGGAACATTCTGGAAGCTGCCAAAGTGGTTGCCTAACCGATCGACGCTTTAAGGCGCAGAGGGTCGCAGCTCCGTTTGGCTGCTGAAACAGTTTTTATTTAATACGCGTTCTATTTGAAAAACGGCCTTTTTTGTGATTTCTCGAAAACCGGAAGTGTCACGTGACTGAAATTCGGTTCCTGACCTGACATGACCATTCCAAACATATAACTTTTATAACTTTTTTCTCTATCTCTTACGGTTTGGCTGCTGTAATAGCGTCCCGGACAGACAAAACGGCGTCCCAGACAGACAAACCTGCGTCCCAGACAGACACGTCTAATAGATAAAGGATGTTTTTTTAGAACAATATTTGGGAGTTTAACTTTAAAAAATATAAAAAATATCTTGATTTGTTTTTGTTCAAATTGTTCGTACATGGTATCAGTGTAATGATTTTTTTCATCTTCAGCATGCAATACACAAACATTGTCTCTAATGTTAAGTAAAGAGCTTTCAATAGGCGTAGCACTACATCAACGTGACATCAAGTTATAGATTGAAATGTTCACACTCTTATTAAGGTAATGAACTTATGCTCTCTACAATATTTGTATTATTTTACATAATTTCCTTTAAGTGCAATGCATTTTTCCATCTTGTTAGCAATGCTATTATGCCACTTTTAAATTCAATGGGTAAAAAATGTCCGTCCTTTCAAATCTTTTTTTAAGTGTCCAGATATGTAAAATTTCAAAAGCGCTAAATCCAGCAAATAGGGGTGGTAAAACGGAAATTCAAGACCACAGTTATAGATTTCCGTTAAACAATTGACTGACGAGACTTGTAAGCACATGTACTCATTTGATGAAATTACACTTTTTTAAACTGTCCTTGTGCCATCGATCTAGAAAGGCGCAAAAGTATGCTGAATCTCAGGTTTTGCAACATAACCAAAAAAAAAAACGGAAGCATTGCGTTACTTTCTTGGAGGGTGGATATTCTCGTCTTCTCTATTGTTTCTACTGTTGTTTTGATACCAGAATATGATAGTTTGACCTTATGTAAATGGAATTTGAACATAATTAAGATACTAAAATTTGAACTCCGCCATCTTACTTCACGATCGATGCTTGACTCCAGCGAGCGGCGACTTCCTAATAAAGACAAAGGTCCAACAACTCCAGGAGATGGTCCAAATAGTGGGGGCCCCAGAAGAGTATAAGAAGACGTTGAAAACTCTTGCGAGTACAGTTACACCTGGAGGATCCAGTAGCACTATAAGCCGTTCACGACCTTTTTGGGACAGAGTTGGCTATGATTTTTTCTTTTCATGTTGGACTAACTGATTCGATGATGTAGCGGATGCAACTTTTTTTTCTGTCAGTGTCTGTTTGACATTTTCTTGCTACCACATTGCCAGATTTATTATTTTAATATTCGTAAGAAAATAAATGATTTATCAAATGTGTAAAAATAATTTTGATTTCCCTCAAAGGAAAAGTCAAAATGCCCAAAATAATTTTGTTACAACAAAAAATTTCCATTAAACGATGCTGCTTCCAATTTAAAATGGACAGGACAAATTTAAAAGAAAGCGAGTCGATATGGAGACTAGAGAATATCCGGCAACAATGTACCTATTCAGAAAATATAACCTTAAACTGAAAACAACCTAACCTAACACAAAAAGTGTCAATTTCCATAAGGGAGTTTAGCTGCAACAGAGGTTCTGCCAACAAAATTACTAGATGGTCATAGCCTCACCTGACCCAAAAAGATCGTGAACTGCTTATAGGCCTCATTAGGGCTTGGGCCCAGCAACATGCAGTCAGAACCGACTGGCCAGTCGAGCTCTTTCCGCTTAAAGCCGCCGCCAGGTCCACACGATTATGCAAAGCGAGTTTTCACCATGGCCGACAGTTTAGACCCTGTTTCCTCCAGCGAAACGGACCAGGCAAACCGACAAGGGCATTGCCTTAACCTGAAAACCGAGCCACCGCCGATCCTAGATACTTATGAGTCTAGAACTTCACCAGAAGGAATCAACCAGCACTCCCAAACCTGCTTGAGGAACCAGAACCATTCATAAGAACCCAACCTTTCCCTGGTCGAGCCGTTCTATCGGTAGAAAAATGTATTCCCTTGCCACCTGCAGAACCGCTCTCCGTCGAGCCGATTTATCGATGGCGGAAATTATCTACTAACTGCTCAATTCCCTCCCTACAGCGGAACTACCGTCCCCGTCATCGAATAAATGCCTGGCCACGAGTATCCGTAGCTCATGAGCCAACACCGTGGCATACCTATTTTAGGGCCCCATAGCAAGCAGCGAAGTCCGACGTAAGCCGCTTCATTTTTTAGGGATAAAGGATCATTTGATCCCAATCATCACTGTAATTAAGCAAAACCCTTCAAATTTGCCGGAACCTAGCTAAAGGTTGATGACATCAACCGGACTATTGTCGCGGGAGGTAGATTGCCCCTCGAAAGGACTTCACGTATCTGTCCACCTTACTTCCTGTAGAGCGCATATATTTAATATACAGCTTTGGCATTCAGTTATGACTGACTATCTGTGTCTCACCTGGTTTATATATTTTATAAAGACTTCGTCTATTCCAGGTTCCCATTCGTATGTTCAGTCTGCTTTTACTATTTCGTCTGCGTTTTATCGGTTCTATGTCCGATGCATTTTCTGGATCTTTAACTTTAACCGTTTTTCTTTCGGTACTTTGGTAGCTGCCTCTACGCCCAACTGCTTTTCGAGGAATTATGTTTCACGCTCTCGTCTTCTCTGACCACCATGGTTGGTCTACACATCTTCAGTAACATTACTGAGGTTAGTAGATTTAACGGGTACAGGTGAGAGTTGAAGTTGAATCGGAGAAGCTAGGTTGCATAACGCTGCGCTTTACTATTCCTTCGAACTAACACTACCTTCTCAAAACATAAGTACTTAAACGATATCAATAAAACGATGCTGATATTCTAATCAAAATCAACACCGGCATTGCCCTGCGCAGATGGTAGTAGTAATAAAGAGTCAAATTTTCATTTAAATTTTGTCGTCTTAGTGTATGCTATCAATTATGCTTTAATTTCGGGTTGTATCTAGTGATGGGCATAACCGGACAATTTTCATAACCGAATTATTTGCATTCGAATCATATTAATAACCGATTGATTATTTGAATAATCATTCGAATCAATTTTGGCTCTGGATTCGTTTCGATTAAGTCAGCCGGTTGTAATAGAACGCCTCTCTGCGGTGTTATATCACTTATTTATATGATAAATTAAAATAATAACTTACCTCACAAACGTCAATATGTGACATACAAATATTGTCATGGTATATTCTTCTATTTATTTTAAATTTTGCTCCGGCTAGTCAGTAAAGCTAAAGAAATACTCCTTACCCTCAGCTGAATGGTGCTTCTTAATAACAAGTATTACTGATTGTTCAACTATTTGATTAATATAAAGTAATTTTATAGTTACTTTCAGGTCTTTTACTGATATTCTAAATATCTTAATGACATTCAGATATGTTTATTGAATTGTCAATGACGTAAGGATAGTCAAGTTTGTTTAAGATAACTTTTAATCAATATTAAAACCCAAAATCCCTAATTTACATCCCCAATCTTAAATTAAATCAAAAGGTTAGAAATATCCTTGAAGTATTCCAAAAGTTGTTAGCAAACGTTAAGAAACAACACTGACCTTAACGTCGCTTTAGCGTAACCTGATCAGCAACCTATAGAATTCCTCTGCAAATGAAGCAGGACAGCTAACAGTAACTGGCTGGTTGAAATCTCCAATCCCCTCAAAAAGCTCTTTGGATGTGTTGCTATCTCCCAGATAGCACTTCTCAATTGAATGCACAACACACACGTAAACGCTGGCTCTACGTTAACTATATTGTAAGTTATTTACTTGGTAATATAACTTCAATATGATATTGCAAACACTTCAATTATGTCGACTTGATAGACGGTTTGATTTGCTGAATTTATTTTTATATCATTACCAGATACTTCTTGTGTAATGATCTTTTAATTAAATTCAATTAAAAATACCAATTGGTTGGAATTGAACCACCATCGGTTTTAATATGACCGTCTCGAGTCTAGTTTCAAATTGAACTTTTTTTATCATTCTGTTTATTTACTTCTCTTTGGTTACCCGTAACCATTCACAACACATCGACTGTACATAAACTTTTTAAATTAACTCTCTGGATATATTTTATATGAATAAATGTGACATGCAGACTGCATGTAACATTACACGGTTTGCCGGTTGGCGGTTCACCGTCATCTGCATCGGCATCGTAACTTGCAGATAGCAGAGGAACTCAGTTAATCGTTAATTATAATAATTGTATAAATGATTTTTATTTGATTTCTAAGGAGTTTAAACCATTGAGAATAGCTATATCAATACTAATCATAAAGAAATTATAAATATGCGAATACAAAGTATCTATTAAATCTATTTTTAGTTCATAAAATTCTCTAGTAGCCACCCTTCCGTTTTCGCTTGCAAATCATACCGGTATATTTCAGAATCCATAATTTATCTACGTTCAGCCTTCAGCGGTTCTAAGGACGCACACTTAAAATTTTCAACATCGAAATCCACTTCTTGTCCCGACTGCTCCGTTATTAAAAATTAAATATAAATCTTTTACGATATTGGCAAATCTTATTTCGCTTTCTGTTTATCCCTTATTAGGCATAATCAACCGCGTTTCGAAGCAAAAATTTAGGCCGTTATAAATTAATACCAACACAGCTTCGGCAAATGTCATACTCAGCAGAACGTTATCTTTAATAGGAACGGCCCCATAAACTTAACTCGTCGACTGGGAGTCTCAAATGTCTTAATAACATCAACAAGCAGCCGCGAGCCTCACTTGGGTCAATCAAGTACATACGTAGAAAAGGTTATATGAGTTATGAATGACGTATTATTTACAGAATTTCGATCACTCGCAAGTCGCTGAGACGCGGCACGTAGTACGTATCAGGATGAGGTTATTTTTCATCCGAATACTTGGAACGAAAACCGAGTTACACAGGTTATTTCAATAACTGGATAACCGGTTATTTTTGATCCGAATAAGCCCATCACTAGTTGTATCGTTGTATATATGATGTTTGTAATGTGAACTTCTTACTAAATTTACTCAAAGAATGTTTTATAAAATTTGTAACCATCACTGTTACTCAGAGAAAGATGTTACTTTAAAAGTTAAGGAACATAGACTACCATGTGAGAAGAAAGCTTAATGCTATATCGACATATAAGCTATTGCCAAATTTCAAGATGTAATCTGTGGAACAAGTTATATTCACGTCATTTCTTAAATTCCAGCAATAATTAGAAACCTAGAAACGTTATTCTTTACACTCTGTAGATACCACTAACTAGGAGTATACATGACGTCTAGCCTTAATTCATCTCCATTATTCATATAGAGCAATTAAAATTTTCAAGTGTTTGGTAAACGGCAATGAATGAAGTTAATTTTGCCATAGGTGCAATCCCCACACCATTTTTAATGGTTCACAGCGAAATTTTGTTCACTATATTTTAGGGTAATTTAATTAAAGCGTTCGTAGGTGAATGTTCAAAGACTATAGGAGCAACAGCGAATTTTAAGAGAATTTTAGGTTAAGTCTATTATTACGAGTTCTAGGAAGAATGTTCAAATATCGAAAACATTAATGAAATTTTAGATAATATAAACCTGTCCTATCTTTACTATGACAATTCTTTGATTTACACTTAGTCCAAAGTAAATATGAAACGTGTTACTTAAAGGGAGTAATGATTCTTTATGCGGTGACAATTATTTTCGGAAAATTATTGAAATATTGAAGTAATAAGATTGATTCGAAGTTATTACATTTGCTACACACGGGAATTTTATTCGCACGTAAAAACAAAAATTATAAATACTTTACAGCAGGGTGGTACAGGAATCGTCTAGTCGTGTAGCAAACGTTTGCCAAGCTAGGTCCTGAGCAGGATGGGGTGGGTTGTCCGGAAGCGCCACTGGTTTGAGACGGTCCAAACCAGAAAACCTACAGATGGCCGTGTAAATTCCTAAACCACTAGCTGTTTCACAAAAAAAAATAATAAAAGTCAGCAAAACACCAAGACTCGAAATAACCTAGTTATTTATTTCAGTTTGTACACCTTCGAAATTCTGTGTCATACTTGGAAAAAGGCAACACAATTCTGTGATAATAGTATGTAAATGGAATAGTTTGTAAATGTAATTTTAGTGGTATGTAATGTACAAGATTTTATATTAATAAAGTCTAAAATGTGACTACGATAATCGCAATTCGTTCGAGTACCCGTGTATCAACTACGATAGTGACTTAAATATAATTAAAAACAGCGATACCGGAATGCGGGAGAATAGTAAGTTCTATATCGCTTGATTAATTAGGTAAATACTCTATCTAGTCGCGAACCTCTTCGAATTGGTACCATTTCGCCTAGGGGAGTGTTAATACACATAACATGGTGTATTTACGGTGCTCATATTATGTTAAATGTTAAATTGATGCTCCCGGAGACCCTCCGCCAATAATGGTTTAAATTTTGAAACACTGACAAGTACTTGAAAACTTGAATGCAACCAAAGCAGTACTACCAAACGTGAAGATATTAAATGCATAGAATGACATCCTATTCTACAAAAGTAATTGCACGTGATGTACAACGAAGCTATACAATATTCCGCATGTAAAACGGCATGAATTCCGCTAGCATATACCTAGGTAAGTACAATACATAAAGTAAAGATCATAGTGCCATAACGAACGATAGTTTCAGTTCAATAAGCACCAAAAGGTATATAACACTAGGTGTTGTAGATACCTGGATCGTGCACAGAAGGATCGCTACATCAACAGCTATGGGGGATAGCTATTAAGATGTCCACCAGCTTGAGTAACCTCCAAAGAGTCAGGGCTTCATCTAACTTTGCAGGTGAGAAACGTAGTCGAGTGCAGTCACCATGGGGAGAAGCCTTGCATGCGAACTATCACATGTGCTGAGGGGCTCGGATTGGAACGGAATTGTTGCTCCAGGTGCCTTAGCCAAGTAACAACAATGCCACAGGCATAATAGATCCCGAAAAATCGGAGAACGATACAGCAAACTAGGACGAGGAGGCCAAACTAGGACGAGGAGGCCTAAATACAAGACGTTATCGAAAAATATTCTACGGCAATCATAAATTAACATACCAGAGTTGTAATGTGGCCTCGAGTAAGTAAATTGCAGAAATATATATTTATCCCAATACAATCGGATTCATTTTAGCAATATAACACCCATTTCCTATTTCTGGATGGCAGATTCCTCAAAGAAATATGGAAACTATGTAATCCACTTAAGTGAAAATTCCCAAAAATCACATGCAGCTCCAAAAAGGAAAACTTAAAAATGGTCGCCGGAAATCGTACTATCAAAACAATTTTCAAAATTGTTACTCAAAATTCTCTAAAAATCAAGGATTTTGCAAAAATGAGTATGCAACCAAAGCTACACCTAACGTATGCAGGTGAATCTAACTATATGAATGCATTTAAGCTAAGAAATTATCCAAACAATCCTTAACTGTATCTAAATGTAAAATTACACGTAACAGACTCTCCCCTCACTTAAAAATAGGTAAATTCACTGAATTTACCGACGTAGAACCTATGCCTGCACCATAATGAAGCTTCGAAATTTTACAGGTATCACGATGATATTCAACCAACCCCAAACACAAAAGAAAGATCACCACGTACAACTACGGCAGTACCAAATAATTTAGAAAAGGATAAGCAGCCTAAAAGAATCGCAAAATAGAAGTCGAAAGGAAAAAGGGAAATTACAAAGGAATGTTAAAGATAGAATTCAAAAAAAAGGACCGTGGTTTAGCAAAAGAGTCGGTTCATGAATCCAACAAAAGTTGACACTACAAAAGCGCAAAAGAAACCGTCCTCAATCACCAATCACGTCCAAAAGAAAACAAAACGTAGACCAGGAATGAGATTCGCTTGTGAAACAAGAATCCGCATGCGCGAAAGGATACCACAACATAAATAAACACAAAACGTACAGCTGAAGGCAACCCGACAACATCAGCTACACATCGAAAACCTCAAAGGGGTATCCAAAATAAATTTCAACAATCTAAGCTCGAACCCACACAAATAAAATAACAACAGCAAAACCAAAGAACAGAAGGAAGGGATAAATAGCTCTTACAATGAATGCCGCTCCGAAAAGGACATCAGAACATCCGTCGCTGCTGGGTGTAAAAGGCGCGCCGGTGGATGAACTGATCCAAGCCCAATTCGAGACAACGTCCACTGGAAAAACTATCTAACAAGAAGGAGAAAAACGAAACAGAATAGCAGGAAAGGGAAATGGAATCAAAAGCGCCAGAAAAGAATTGGGGACAACACAGAAGAAGGATGAGAAAGGATTAGTCCGATGTCACGTCAGTCAGTCGACGTAGGGTGGTATAAAGAAAAGCTAACTGAAAATTTCTAAGTGGGAAATAGCCGAAAAATTTTGAAGTCACCACAGAATACAGGTACCAGGCGCGGGACCCCGTAGAATACACCGCGATCATAGGTAACCATACTCCATGAAGACAGAATAAAAACCCTACACCCTACTAGTCAAGGAAAGTGTGCAGCCCAGGATCGACTACACACTGAAACACCATCCACAGTGACCAGATGGCAGAACACCGGAAATGAGACTGCAAAAATGTCTCACTCCTGTATGATGGAACGTCACTGTCCCACAAGGAGGGGGAAAGAACGAGATGATAAAGTTCCCCAACAGCGAGTCCTCCCTTCAAGCAGCCCAACCATCCACCCAAAGGTTCAACAAAAAACCCTTGGTCCCTAAAGCCTAACCTAACATTCAAAATCCTAATGCCAAACTCGAATGCAAAGTCCAATACTAAGTTTGTCTTCGTTACGACAATCCAACAGAATCTAGTTTTCTTCATCTGGCGGGTGTTGCTTTATGTCTTTGACATGCCATGTGCCGCGAAATGTCCCATCTTCATCTTGAAGCTCGTACGTAACAGGTGATAATTTCCTTCGTACAATCAAAGGCCCAATAAATTTTGGAGCGAGCTTTGCGGTGAAGTGTTTGGTGGCGTCGGACAACACAAAATTGCGTCGGTAAACTCTGTCGCCCACATTATATGTCACTTCTCTGCGTCGTAGGTCATATCGTTGTTTAGATCTGGCATGAGCATTCAAAAGTCTCTTATGTATATCTTGATGTAGCTTGTCTAACTCTTTAAGTTTATCAGATGTCTCACATTTATCTGTTTCAGCCTTTACACCTGATTTAAAATAATCACCCCTAGGAACATGTTCACGTGCAAAGTTGGCAAAGAATGGAGTCACTTTAGTGACTTCATGAACCGAGCTCCTGATAGCGCAGCCCACTTTAGGCAAAAGTTGTTCCCATTTCTTGTGGTTATCTGCAACATATGAAGCCAACATAGTTTTGATGACACGATTAACTCTTTCTACGAAGTTAGCTTGAGGATGATACGCAGAAGTGAAAATAATTTTCACATGGTAGCTGTCACATAACTGCATAAATTCTCGTGAACGGAACTGCACACCATTATCGCATACTAAGTACTGAGGACATCCAAAGAATAGAAAAACATTTTCCTCAACTAATCTGGTTACAGCGGCAGCTGTAGCTTGACGGAGTGGAAACAGTAGCACAAACTTGGTAAGTTGGTCTGAAATAACCAAAATGTAACTGTAGCCTCTGGATGATCTAGGTAAGGGACCACAGATATCTACTGCAATCATCTGCCAAGGTTTTGTGACATTCGGGCGCTGTCCCATAAGACCAGCTGGACGATTCTGTTCAGGTTTCATGGCAGCGCAGATCTTACACCTTCGAATGTAGTTGACTACATCGGACCGCATTTTCGGCCAGTAGAAGCGATTCTTCAGGCGTTCGTAGGTTTTGAAGATGCCTGCATGGCATGCCGTTAATGCGTCATGATGTTCATGGATGAGTTCCTGGCGTTTTTCTTTCGGCACAACTTCTTTCCATGTTTTGTTATTGTCTCTCAATCGCGGGTAGGTACACTTGAGATATTTATAGATTTTATTATCTTCGACTCGCCACTGTGGAAATTGCAATGGTTTTGACATAATTTTTGTTTTCAGATTCCGATACCAATGATCTCGAATGGGTGCTGGTTCTTCGATGGTTAACACCACATAATCCGATCTGGAAACAGGCTTTGACGGCAAAAATTGCTTGAAATTATTGACCGGCTTCTTCCTTGTTTTAGAGCACCGGGTCCGGTCGTCTACCGTGCTCCTCGCTCGTTTCCCGAGCATCTCCTACAAGTGCGGCTGGTTACTCCTACTTGCCCGCATCCATAACAGTACATCCGTTTAGGAGCAGTACACTGCATGGCTCGATGTCCTGACTTGGAACAATTCCAACAAGTAAGTGATGCAATAGCAGTTGGGGCTTCTGTAATTTTATTACTAGTCTTCTCTCTGGCTAGGTGGTTCTGGGAAGTGTTTGTTGGAAGCTCCATTTCGCTGAAGTCAATCAGAGGCTTTTCTTCGACTGCACAAATCGGTGGCTTTCCAGCACGCTTGCAGTAAGCTAACTCTGGTTCAAGTAAGTATGAGTTAGGCGTAGGAGGTGCTTTAAAATTATTCGAAGCTATTTTGGCATCTTCTAAAGCCATACAAGTTTGAGTAAGTTCAGTGATAGTATAAACCGGGTGTAATGCTAATTGCATAGCATAATACGGCTGTAAGTTCTTCTTAATTATTGCCAATCTTGTAGTTTCAGATGGAAGTTGAGGCAGCCTGCTGAATAAGTTGTCCATGGTTGCTATATAAACAACCACTTTTTCTGATGGGTGTTGTGTGCGGCTTCGAATTTCGTCCCAAAGGCGGATCTCGTAATCGTGAGGGAGAAAGTTTGCTTTCAACTTGCTAATCAAGTCGTCCCAATCGATGATAGTACGCTTCACTGCTCGGTACCATATCAGTGCGTCTCCAGTGAAAATTTCTACTGCTGACTGAAGCAATTGAGCTTTTGGAATTCCACGTGCTTCTCTTAGCTCTTCTACACGCACTAAGAAGCTTGTTAAACTGGACGATTCACCATCATAATGAATGTTCCACTTGCTGATGGGAATAAAGTTGCTGTACACAGGTCGAGAACACTCTGGATATATCTTACTTTCAGCGGTAGGTATGTGTAAGTTTCCAGCTTGTCTATCTAGCTTGTTGTAGGTCTTACAATCTCGCTCAGTTCCATGGACTTCAGTTTTTGCTGTAAGTTGCTGTCGTGATGGGAAACTTCAGCGTTACGCTCTGGCGTTGACTCATGGAAGCTCACTCGACGTTTCGATGGTTCAAATTGTGTTGGGAATATCGACATCTCATGATCAATGAGTTGCCCGATGGCAGTTGCATTTTCTTCTGCACCTGTAGTTGCCAAGGATGTGGTAACTGGAAGTAGTAAATTAGGCTCATCTAGAATAGATTGTTGTTGAGACTGAACTGTTGCTTGCTCATGTATAGTTTGTTCGTGGTAACCTGAATAAGCTTGATCGATAGCTATAGATAACTGACCTATTTTGGTAAACAGTGTTTGCTGATGCTGTTGTTGCATGTTGTTTTCGACATTAAGTCGAAGTAAGCGACCTAAAACATGGTACATTCTTGCCCTAATGCGTTGTACTTCATTATCTTTGTTATTGACATCAAAATGTTCTAATGCCTCTTGCAGTTCGTGAAGTTTTGTAGCACAAATCTTCAGTTCTTCATCAGGCTCGAAATAAATTCCTGTTGTCACGTCTAGCGTTCCTAACTGCTGTCTATGCATAGCGTCTCGCAAAATTGATCTCTTCTCGGTTACGTTCGAACCCACTGGACATCCACGAATTAGCAATTCATACGTTAGCTCGTCCGCCAATAATCTTCCAACATCCATTGTAATTGTCGTAACTAAACAATCCTATACCTATACTAAAAATACTAAACCTTACTAATAAAAGCACAAAAGAAAAACAAAAATAGCCCTTCAGTACTAATAATACTAATACCTACTAATATGTCCAAAAATGTACCTAATCTAAACACACATTCCTAAATTCTAACAAAATTCCTCAAGATATGCAACAAAATGGCTATAATCCGATAATTACCGATACGACAAGGAACCAATCGATACTAATCAAATACTCTATACTGCACTAAATGCCAAACTACTTAACCAAAGGCTCCACGTCAGAGGCGCCAAATTTATTACATTTGCTACACATGGGAATTTATTTGCACGTAAAAACAAAAATTATAAATACTTCACAGCAGGGTGGTACAGGAATCGTCTAGTCGTGTAGCAAACGTTTGCCAAGCTAGGTCCTGAGCAGGATGGGGTGGGTTGTCCGGAAGCGCCACTGGTTTGAGACGGTCCAAACCAGAAAACCTACAGGTGGCCGTGTAAATTCCTAAACCACTAGCTGTTTCACAAAAAAAATAATAAAAGACAGCAAAACACCAAGACTCGAAATAACCTAGTTATTTATTTACAGTTTGTACACCTTCGAAATTCTGTGTCATACTTGGAAAAGGCAACACAATTCTGTGATTAAATGGAATAGTTTGTAAATGTAATCTTAGTGGTATGTAATGTACAAGATTTTATATGAATAAAGTCGAAAATGTAACTACGATAATCGCAATTCGTTCGAGTACCCGTGTATCAACTACGATAGTGACTTAAATATAATTAAAACAGCGATACCGGAATGCGGGAGAATAGTAAGTTCTAAATCGCTTGATTAATTAGGTAAATACTCTATCTAGTCGCGAACCTCTTCGAATTGGTACCATTTCGCCTAGGGGAGTGCTAATACACATAAAATGGTGTATTTACGGTGCTCATATTATGTGAAATGTCAAATTAATGCTCCCGGAGACCTCCGCCAATAATGGTTTAAATTTTGAAACACTGACAAGTACTTGAAAACTTGAATGCAACCAAAGCAGTACTACCAAACGTGAAGATATTAAATGCATAGAATGACATCCTATTCTACAAAAGTAATTGCACGTGATGTACAACGAAGCTATACAATATTCCGCATGTAAAACGGCATGAATTCCGCTAGCATATACCTAGGTAAGTACAATACATAAAGTAAAGATCATAGTGCCATAACGAACGATAGTTTCAGTTCAATAAGCACCAAAAGGTATATAACACTAGGTGTTGTAGATACCTGGATCGTGCACAGAAGGATCGCTACATCAACAGCTATGGGGGATAGCTATTAAGATGTCCACCAGCTTGAGTAACCTCCAAAGAGTCAGGGCTTCATCTAACTTTGCAGGTGAGAAACGTAGTCGAGTGCAGTCACCATGGGGAGAAGCCTTGCATGCGAACTATCACATGTGCTGAGGGGCTCGGATTGGAACGGAATTGTTGCTCCAGGTGCCTTAGCCAAGTAACAACAATGCCACAGGCATAATAGATCCCGAAAAATCGGAGAACGATACAGCAAACTAGGACGAGGAGGCCAAACTAGGACGAGGAGGCCAAACTAGGACGAGGAGGCCTAAATACAAGACGTTATCGAAAAATATTCTACGGCAATCATAAATTAACATACCAGAGTTGTAATGTGGCCTCGAGTAAGTAAATTGCAGAAATATATATTTATCCCAATACAATCGGATTCATTTTAGCAATATAACACCCATTTCCTATTTCTGGATGGCAGATTCCTCAAAGAAATATGGAAACTATGTAATCCACTTAAGTGAAAATTCCCAAAAATCACATGCAGCTCCAAAAAGGAAAACTTAAAAATGGTCGCCGGAAATCGTACTATCAAAACAATTTTCAAAATTGTTACTCAAAATTCCCTAAAAATCAAGGATTTTGCAAAAATGAGTATGCAACCAAAGCTACACCTAACGTATGCAGGTGAATCTAACTATATGAATGCATTTAAGCTAAGAAATTATCCAAACAATCCTTAACTGTATCTAAATGTAAAATTACACGTAACAACCTGCTACCTACAGAAAATTTTTGCAATTATGCAATAAGTGTTAGCGTTCATCTGTGTGGAGCTTTTGCGAGCACGAAGTAATACGCTTACGGACGCTAATTGTGCCGAGCTTTTATGCATACAATCGTGGACAGCGTTGGCTTTAGCCACTACCGGTTTGAGGAATTTTAAATTTTGCGCTTTTCAAGACAGTTATGTCGGCGTTTCATTCTAATATTATTTTATGCATAAAATATAAATGCGAGTAAGCCCAAGCTATATCTGAAATAGGTTACCCATTGTGTTTTCGTGTGTGTTTAGGAACGGCTAATCATTCTAAGATTTAATTCTATTTATTTTTCTTTCCTAAACGCTTTTATATGTGTTATACAGTGAATATATTTCTGTAAAAATTGGCTTTTATTGTCTATATTGCAGTGGTTATTGCTCTCTAAATGATGATAATTTAATTTTAAATAAATAACTAGAGCTACCAAAGCAAATATTTTAGTTTGGGTTCGTCAAAAAACTAATGAATTAACTAAGTCTCTCAGGGATAATTAAAAATGAGCTGTATAGTACCTCAAGTTTAAATAAATGATCGTAAGCCCCTACTTGTGATTTAATCTACCTGCACTTTAAATTTTGTTGGCTAAACTCACGGCAGACATGAGCTCTTACTCAAGGTATGGGTTCACAGTTAGTTTTTGAAATTTATTCGAACGCCATTGGAGCGTAGGTCAAATGCAAACTAATATGCTTCACTCGAGCTAATCTGTCACAAATTTACGTTATGAAATTTATCAAGTGCTGGTCGTTCAGTGTTTTTCAATATTAATTACAACAACTCAGTGAGCAGATCTAACAGGTAATTTTAAATTCTCCCGCTTAACTGAAACGTCAGTAGCTCGTCTTTTGTTTTTAAGCGAAAACACAACTTCGTTGTTTCTCAAATCGACGCTGCAGAATCCTAACCTCACTTCTACATTTTCCAATTATCAGATCTAGGCTAACTGAAGGTTTGAAATGTCTGGAATCAGCTTTGGAGCAGCTTTCTTTATGTGTCCGGTAAGTTTCACGTCCGTAGCATTTAAATTGGCTTCATAAACGGACCTTATAATTTGACGCAGGCAGCGTCTCGATGCTCGGAAGGGTCGAACTGGGCCAAATCTTCAGCGGGGGCGCCTGGAATGAAGTGCCGTGCATGCAGGAACTGGATGGGGTTGCCGGTGATGTGGTCTCGTGCCTAGGATACCCTCACGATGCCTGTAGTTGCTGGTACGAAGCTGGATCTCTGGTGCGAGGGTCGCTCCGAAGCCGATAATGAAAATTTCACAAACTCAGGGAAAATTATGGCTTTATTTCTCCGGATGCACTGAATTTTACTCGTCACAATGGGGCTATTATTTTTATTGTATTTTGATATTTAATTGTGAAAATCTTAAATTAACTGGAGATGCAAAAACCAAGTTGTCAGCAATAATTTATTCAATTGTTAATTTTTTTAAAGTTCGTTATAAACAAATCCACATCAAATTCATAAAACGGATATTCGAACTTATTCAACTTAGGTACTTTTTACAATTAAAATGCTTAAATCTAAAAACTTTTACAATAGTAACTTATTTACTAAATTGTCCTATAATTTTGCAATTAATGTCTTTCGATATTTCTCGCACTGCACTCTTTTAACAGTCCTTTCGCATATCAGTTGCACTGATTAATTATTCATTTTGCGCACTTCCTTTTTTAATAACTTTGGTGTTCAAATAAATGTCCATTTCATTTTGCACTTTTAAGTCAATTCACTGTTTGGATTCCAACTAATCTTGAATATTGATGTTCTATTTTTTTATTAATTGCCTTAGATCTGTTAAAATTTGTGCTCGTTGCACTTTTCTTATAGCATTCTGCTTTATTACCATATTATAATACGCTAAAAGAGATTTTTTTAATTAATGACTTATGACTTGCAAATACACTCGACACGCATGTAATAATTATTTTGATAATCGATTCATTCTTCATTGGATTGGCGTTGACATTTCACAATCCCCTTTATTATTTTAAATTAATTAAATATTGTGTGAATCCATTCTCTACGGTTTTGAGCTCTGCCTTTTTCCTTATGTTACGAAATTAATTTACTTATTACTGGCATTGCTTTGCAAATATGATTACTACTTCAAGTCTGATTTATTTTACTTATTGCAATTAGATACCATCTCCCATTCTGAGCTTTTATGAATTATTCATTACTTTGCAGTGCTCACAGAGGTGGGATTCAGGGCTTAAAACGATTGCAATATGTCGTTTGAAGTTAATTTCAGTCCACAAATATTACAGATGCAGACCAGCTTCCTGTTTTTGGAAAATACTGGTGGTTGGTAACCACGCCTAGGGCATTAAGAAAATCATGTATACTGAGCTAGCAAGGTAAACAAACAGGGCATGAAAAGTAAAACCAGGTACTAGGCACAAGGTTAGTGAGATTAGTAAGTAAGTAAATAAGCCCTAAAAGTTAAACACTGGATGTTTAAGTTTTATCCGAGGGTTTTTTACAATACATATAGTACCAGCATATGACACACGAATACATCTCTTCCAATATTTGGCATCTTCGTGAAGAGACATCGGGTTGCGTTATATTTTTTCATTTTCAAAAACCTGTTACCATTGGAACACAATATATGCCAGTTTGATTAAGAAGTTTTTACTTTAGGTATAATACTAGAGTAAGATCCACGATTTACATATCTGTTAATCCACGGAATCTTTCACAGGATAATTCGCATTGCAAAATATTTAATTAAAAATCATAAACTCGGTTCATGAATATAACACTGGATGTTTCAATTTCAATTAAAGCATGTTATATTGGATATGGTACCATCATAAAATGTAGAATTTATATATTTTCTAAAATATATGACATCTTTCATGGCAGACCTCCGCTCATAATACATTTATTGGGAATCTATAACTCAAAATTAAAATATTGAATGTTTCAGTTCTACCCAACGGGTTTTACAACCGACAGTGACAGGCATGCGATCTCCCATTCAGGGAGTCTTCTAAAATATGAAATTTTCTAGTAGGTATATTCAGCGACAACATTTTACTTCGAATTTACAAACTTCAAGAATAAAGTCACTCAAAACCTGCGAAGCGAAATGACACTTATGAATGGAAAAACATACATAGAGATACAGTTTACCACTTTTGATTGTAAAGTGAATGTCAACAATTATTGTATACCATTTTAAGTATAATAGGGGTCAAGGCATGCACCGTTTGCATGCTCTTGACGGATCGTCTACAATAATTATTCCAGGTCTTACATCGCATAGCTCAGAGCTAATTGCTAAAGTCATCAATTTACAGCCGGTAATTAAATAAAGGGGAAGAATGCATGCAACCATGATAATGTAGTTCATCCAGGTGCTGCGTTTACAAATGCTTATGGTTTATAACCTGAATACAAGCGACCCATAATATTTAATAAATGCGTAGACATACGCAGGACAATCCGCTATCGTTATGGTTCATGTTACGTGCGTGCTTTATGAAGTATTCCGAGCGTTGCACCAACATCTCTCATGCATCAAATGACCCAGCGAAGTGCCATATAACTCTAGAAACGGTCGGTAATTGAACCTTTGTTCCTCAGATTGTTCGCTTCCGGTTTTTTAACGCTGCTGCAGCTATTACATTGATGAATGAATCCACCTGTTCGCTTTTGTCGACAGTTAAAGTGCACTTTCTTCGCGTGGGCGCTAGATTCTGCATGCAATTCCAGCTACTCAGTATATTTCTGCGAAGCAAATTAACGGTCGAGTGGTCGGTTATAAGCTGTGTTCATGTCAAGGACGCTTACTTGCAATTCTCGGGCATCCATTAGATCTGCGATCTTCCGCGATGATGCTGCGGATCGATTACCGGAACCTTTTCTTGCGCAATTTTTTTCTTCAGATTCTGCAAGTTCATATGCAATCAAATACTCCGAGTTGTTAGTTATCTTTTGCAATACCGTGCTCGCATGGGAATAAATAGAAGGTTCGTTTTCATGTTATGTTTCTGAGGCAATTTTTCAAACAATCATGACGATGTGGAAGCAGTTACTGTGCGCGACATGAAAGCTGAAGAGTAACTAGTAAATTTTATGTTATTGTCTGCATTAGTTTAAATACTTTTATAGTCTTCTTTTTATCGATTATCAAGCAGGTCCAAAAAAACTTGAATTCGCACATAGAGGGTGATTTAGAAGGTATGGTCCAAATTTAGGGTGTGATGTGAGATGCCACAAGACGCAAAACATTTTAATAAACCTATTTTTTATTTACAACCGTTATCTAGTTACAGAGAATTCCTTTATTTTTATCATTGTTCTGTTGAATCAAGACATCTAGAAAATAAATCAAACAAACACTAATTTGTTATGACACAAGGTGTTTCAGGCTTGAATTATTGTTGTTTTCTAAGTGCGGTAATGAGGGAGCCTTCTCCGATATTCTACCACAGCTACCCGAGCGTTCCCGCTGCAATAGCCATACACAAAATGCATTTTAGCATATTCAAGTACAAAAAAAACTCCATCATTACCACACTTAAAAACAATAATAATTCAAGCTTGAAACATTTTCTGTTATAACAAATTAGAGTTTATTTCGCTTTTGTAACTATATAACAGTTGGAAATAGGACATGGGTTTATTAACATTTTGTGCTTCTTGTAGCATTCGACATCACACCCTTAAGTTTGGAACGTCGATTTGAATCACCCTGTATACACGTGTATTTTTAATAGGTGGAAGAACAATTATAATTTAAGATTCTGATGTGCTATAGACAATTTGAAAACCGAAATTAAATCTTCCCAACTATTCGCTTTTCCTATTTTTTCCCATTTGCTAGGTTAAAGTCTTTGCTTCACTTCGCACCTGTGAAAAGCTACCGGTGTTATTAATATCTTGTACAGCATAATTTTGGTGGAACTTTTTATATCAAGCTGTATGTCATAAATAGACGAGATATGTAATGCCTTTCTTAAATTACCAGTATCATTTGACTCCCATAAATGTTGTTTTAATTCAGTTCTAATCCCATAGCTTTGACTTGGTTTTATAGTACTACATAGGTTTATACGAGCCTGCCTTTCCTAATAAGTTGATATCATCTGCATATACCAACACCTGGATGATTTTATTAATAATCGTAGCATTGATCTATTATTATCAATCTTCTCCTTATTTTTTCTAGTTCCAGGTTGAAGAAGAATAGTGCTAGTCAATATCACTTTGTTTTCGCTCTTATTTTATTTAGAAGATTTAAGTAAAATTATTAGATATTTTAATTCTTCATTTTGAATTATCCATTACCATCTTTATTAGCTTAACGAAGTTAGTTGATACTTTTTTTTATTTCTTCTAGAAGCATTCCTCTATCTACGTATACTGTCGTAAGCCTGCCTGAAATCAATAAAACAAGTTATTTTTCTCTCACAATTGTTCCAATTTTTTTTAAGGAGAATAACTGGTTTACAGCTGATTCTTTTGCATGGAAACCTGCTTCATATTCTATGAAGCGATCAATTCTCATTCTTAGAATGTTAGAAATTCAAGTTGTTTGGTTAATTTTAATTTTTAACGCCACTAGTCGTGGCCAAATTATTTTTGTCTTTTTGGGGGGCACGGGCCAACTAGTAACTTTTTAATCCGGGATTTAATTTAGCAATTCACACAACAGGCCAACTCGTAACCGAGGTACCGTCGGCGACCGGTTATCTCGTAACCAGCGATTGGCCAACTGGTAACCCAGGAATTTCTAAGAATTACCTACATGACTGAATATACTTTTTAAAGCTCTATATAGCTGTAAAACACGATCACTTATGTTATACCTGAAAGAAACACAAATTAACTTTGAAACAAATAACTTTAGCACGATTTTATTACTATTTTTAACAATACATAACAATGCCCTATTTAAGTACTTAAATCTAAAACTTGCACTATCCTATGTCGAATTATTAAAATTATAAATGTCATTCACAAATTAAAATTATTTACACCTTATACCTATGCGCAACTCTAATTCGTGCAGTTTTTGTTGTACAAACATTTCTGCTCGACGCACAGCTTTCTTTTTAATTATGGGTCTATTTGTAATACTTTGAATTTTTATGTAAAGGTACGAGAGTAGCAAGAAAGATGTTAATATTAGGGTGGGTATGATAATTTTCGATGAAACTTACTGAGATGTTGCGTCTGCAGATATTGCATTTTATAACGAATTTGAGTGAAAATCCCTGTGAAAGCAAAGAGCACAGGGATTTCTGCCGATAATCGCAAATGGCATGTAATTAGGCAGCAAGTAGTCGAGTTACGAGTTCACCGGTGTAGTAAAGGTACATTCAAAATTACCTGACTGTTTTCGGTTACCAGTTGGCCGGTTGATAATCCTAAAGCTTAAATTTTGTTACGAGTTCACCGCCGCCCTTTTTATGCAAAAACGCCACTGTCCGTTCGCTTTCACAAAATCAGGCATGCAATATTACCTTATCGCAGGCATTACACTTCACCGACGAATCGTGAGAGACTGCATTTTTGTAATTAGAGTCTTCATAGCTTCGTGAAGAATTACATTTTCTGTCGTTACACTCCGCGAGAGGAGAGTAAATGAAGCCGGAAAGCTGCAAATTTTGTTTTTCGACCTGCAGTCGAGATTTGTTATTCAAGCCCGCATGCGTGGCTCTCGACTCCTCACACTGCCGCGAAGGTAGTAGCTTGGTGTTTTATTATGTCGAGATAAAGATTCCACAGTTGGTAACGCTGTTGTGATTTGTGCTGTACCGTGAACATTAGCATATAAGATTATCGATCATTCTACGTGAATCGTACATCTGGTAAGCGTAAGGTACTCTGCATTTCTGTTATAGTAAAATGTATTTGAGCGACTGTTTCATTTCTTTTTTCACTTCTTTCACTTCTACCCTACAAGCTAAGAGCGGCCGGCATGTACAGTCGTGTGCAAATAAATCTGGGACAGTGTTTTTTTCACATGCAGATTCAGTTAAGAATTTGAAGAATATTTCCATGGATTTCCTCTTATCAGAGAGAGTTACGGGTTTCAGTACCTGTTAAAGTTTAATGTAACTCTTTCTGATAGCAGGAAATCCATGGAGATATTCTTCAATTCTTAACTGAATCTGCATGTGAAAAAAACACTGTCCCAGATTTATTTGCACACGACTGTACCTGTGCTTACCATTATTTAAGGAACACTTTCTCTCTCTCTCTTTCTCTCTCTCTCTCTCTCTCTCTCTGCAGAGCCCTTTGCGTTTAGTTCCGGTATAGCGCAGTATGCGCAAACACATCAGCGCGTACTTAAACTACCATTGGCGTTCGCTCCACTTTTACATTGTTTCATTCATTCGTGATCTATAGTCTCTTTTACCTTTCTTACATTATTGCTCCCCTACATGCAAACATACCACACACGCAACAAGTTACAGCTAACTTAACTAATGAGTTCAAATCCATTGCCGCTCCGAGAAAGGTCCCGGTTACGGCCAGTTTTGAACTCATGTCCACCTGGTTGCTAAGCAGACTACAAACCCACTCAATCAACCAGCTGACCCCACTTTTACCTTTTACACATTATTACATGATAGAACGGGATTAGGACACCATTGGGTGATTATAAGCCCAGCCCGCCCGAAACGGTTGCAATAAGGTTTGCCGGGGCTAGTCGCGTAGGTTATTTCGGGATGGTGCTTTACACCGGCCAGAGCTCGGTAACTTAAAAGGGGGTTAAATGCCTAGGCGCCACCAATTTTGGAGTAAAAATAATACTGAGCGATTTCTTAAAAGTGGAAAGAGAAAATCACCCATAGGTGTGTTGTTGATACTGCTGCAGCGACGTCCTTTCTTGTGCTATTCCGGATCGAATTTACCTTAAGTGATTTCCTACAGCTAGAATGTTTTACACTTAAATACAAGAAATAACGCATGCAACAACAGTCAAATCCAAGAAAACAGTTTAATTAAAATTCAATATATTGACGTCAAATACAAAATTATTTTATACAATGAAATAATATGATTTCATTATTTTACAAACTCCTAAATAATATTCTCGTTCAGTAATCTTAATTTAACTATTTATAAGATTATGAATTCGTGAAATGATAATGACCATAATACTCTCATTCAGTATTCTAAATTCAACTATATACAGGATTATAAATTTGTGGAATGATACTATACTATTTTGTCGTTATCTGAACACTATATGAGGTCTTTTAAATGTGCGTCACTTAATTCGCTTTCCGACACTATTTTACTTAGCGAAAATAATGGGCGTCTACATTAATATAATTTTTACACATTACCTTCTAAGATCCTTGCTGAGGATTGAGTTGCTTGATGTCCTTCCGGAAACGCGATTCGACGAGTCGCTGCAGTGCTTTAGAAGAATCAGGGGGGAAAATCGATAACACGGAATACAAGCGACGAATGATGCAGTGCGAGAACTTGGTCTTCGTGCCTCGTCCCTTGTGCAGGAAAATTCCGGAGTATGTCGATATGAAAAGGCGAAAATCCGGTAAACACTCCAGGTTAAATGACTCAAATCGATCCGATTCCGTAAATTAAACCCCGCAGAGCGGATTGAGGAAATATCTCCGGAAATTAAAACGGTCGTGGTAAAAACACGCAAAGAACTCGGCACCAAGTTGCTTCGATGCGACAACTGAAGGAACTGCCTCCGTCTGGCAGAGAAGTGTGCAAAGACCCTTTTTAAAAGAAATGAAATCGTTGTGGCGGGAAAACAATTAGATGTTTACGACTATTGGCTCAAAAATGGTGCATGCCCTTCATTCGGCGATGTCATTGGCTGAGGCGCTACTCGAGAGATAAGATGACTGATTTTGTGCGAGAAGCGGTTTACTGCTGAACACTTGTTAGTTTTATGCTCATATATCAACCTTGAAATTACTTTTACGACCTTTCTAATGGCTTAACGAGCATTTTGCTTGACATCTCGAAATTATCTGCTCAACGTGTGTGTTCTTTAGCTCATATATTAATGTTGAAATAAAATGTTACTGCTTCTTTAGTGATTTATGAGATCACAGCTGGTCGTTTGGAGCGGAATGAGCTTTAGCTGCAGATTTGTGCGCCTGTTAGTTTGAATAATTTATGAGATAGCGATTGCTTGAACACGTGTAACGGAAAATATGCTGCAAAAATTGAAATCCACTTAACAATATTTTACTAAACTCAATTACCAATATCTACTAGCAAACAATAAAGAGCGTACATGTACAAATCGGCTGTATATTAAAAGGCTACTGCAGGCACACTCAGGCCAGTAAAGCATTGTCCCCGTTACAGTTGCACTTACACCTGTTAAATGTCTGTAGTGAACATATTTTTCGTTTTCTTTAATATATCTTTTTCATTTGTTTCCTTCCCCGCTTTTTTGTTAATATCTATGGAATATAATATAACAAAATTGTCAATTTTATTGTTCCAATCTTATTGATACATTCAGGGAACATGTATAACTATTTTTTTTAAGTTAAAATGATTTGTATATAATTATAGTTCATTGAATTAAATCATTTACAAAATAAGGGAGGTGTAACTTTTAACCTCAATTATGATATTGCGTTTACCGCAAAAGACGAATGGTGAATAAATCAGCACTTATTCAAAGAATTTTTCTTAAAGTGCCTCCGTAAGTCGAAAATTTTGATAATTCTATTCCACGCTATTCAATTTGCTGTCTCTTTGGATATCAAAAGGATCTCCAATGGTCAAACTACATAATGTTATATGGGAAAGATCTTGAAAACATAGTGACAATAATAACCGATTACACTAGGGTCGTTGACTTAATTCCTAAAAAAAAGAATAAATTGTCGCGATTCAAAGCAAATGTGCATAAAAACACTCTAATCGGATTTTACACTTTCAGAAACAGCTCTCGTTATAATATAACAGCCATATAACTAGTTTATTGGTTGCAGTATGATAATGGTTGCCATGTACGGTAAAGGAATATTACCGTACAGATACAATTATGAATTAGTTACTGGCCTAATTTTGTATATGTAAACAAAAACTTAATATTAGGAAACCGTTAAAACAATTAAGTGCCATAAGCAAACGTGTATTGTTTAATATTTTATCTTCATCAATAAACTATGATTCAATTTTTTTTATATATAAAAAGAATGCGGTAATATTCATTACCGCACTGAGTGCGGTAATAGCTATCCATTACGGCACTAAGTGCGGTAATATACATTACCGCACTCAGTGCGGTAATGAAGCTCTTAACGATACTGAAATTAATTTGGTTAAGAGTCTATAACAACACCAATGAAGATAAAACAATTAATATAAGATAAAACACAGGCTTTGGATAAATACACGAGTAAGGCTTAGTAAATAGATTTCATTATTATTAGAAGTAACATGCAACTTTTCTGAATTTACTGGTCTACATATAAAGTCTGAAGTCTACAAATAAAAATATGATCTCCGGATCTGCTAATTTCAGTTTCCCGCAGATATAAAATTAAATTTAAGTTTTTTAATAGTCATCTCTTCGACTAGCACCCTTATGGTCTGCGACACTGCGAGCACTATTTGATCGTGCAGATGTTTCTAATTTTTAAACCCCCTTTCTATATACTAATTACATCATAGAAATGTATTGCTACTACAGGCAAAGGCTTCCTTGTTCGAGCAGTAGTTCAGAAAGTTTAAAGTACAATTTCAAAGCAAGAAATTGAAAATTCTGAGGTGAGATACCAAAGATAGGTATCGTTTTTAGAAGTTGGTAATACAAAGAAACATAAGAGAAAAAAAGACTACAGAAAATAAAAACTTTCTATACAAAGAACCTGTGTCCGCACTATCAACACAATTATTCATCTGTATTCATGATCATTTGCGTATTACGATAGCTTCTTGTTCGAGATATAGATCAAGTGTAGAATTTTCACATTATTTAATTGTTGTAAAAAGTAAAAAGTGTCTTTGTCTCATTCAAATTTGGGTTGAACATTCTCTAGAAAGTTCAAAATTTGTTCAAACATTCTGATCATTGTTTGTTTCTTGACTAGAGATCTAGGATTTGTAATAGGTTTACTTTTTCTAAATGATTATTAACTATATTAATTTACTTGAAATATTAAAGGAGCTTTAACAAGTATATGTGTAATATTTTTTCAACAAACACCAGTACAATATATTTATTCACATATTTCCTTTCACAGATTGTGGTGTACTTTTGCCGACTTTTTAGGCGATTCCGTCCACTGTGAATCGGCATGATTCGGGTTACCTATGATGGGTCTAGAACATGTCGGCGCACAGTCATCTAGAGTCTAGACGTCAGCCGATTCGGCGCAGGACCATCTATGCACCGAATTCAAATTTGCAAACTACACTAAGCACTACGTAAGAATATAAAGGAATTTACATAACTATTGCAATTTGTGAATAAATTTTATGCCTACCTATGAAGTGATTATAGTACACTCTTAATTATCTAATTCTACTAAAGTACTAGTGATGCAGACTATAATAAAAGTAATCTACTCTTAATGGAATTTTAAAAGTTTACTGAATCCCAATATGAGATTTGGGGTGCCAGGTGAGTTACAAAGTAGCAATGCCATTTGATTTATTAGTTAAACCTTATAATTTTGCAATTTATACTGTCAGAAAAAACTTTTATTTGTTCCTCACTTGTAAACATCAATTTATCAAGTCACTGTATTCACCTTGAAAATGTTTCTTAACTGGCTAGCCAGTAAATTTTTTACTGGCTAGCCAGTTATATTTTACAAGCGTGCTCATGCTCATAGATAAATGATAGAGTGCAAAGCCAGAGTTGTCTTCCTTAGTATGTGTCATATTGATGAATTTAGTTGCTTGTCAGTTTGACATTTTGAATAAATGGTGAATTTCTAGTTATTTACAAGTGAGGAACAAATAAAATATTCAACAAAACACACCAGTTAACCATTTTGACTGGCTCAAGGATATGACAGGCTCGCCTAACGGCTCGCCAGTCATCCCAATCCTATCGCCAGTAAAAACTGTTTTACCTGGCTTGTAATGTTATAGTATTTAACATTACAAGCCAGGTAAAACAGGTTTTACTGGCGATAGGATTGGGATGACTGGCGAGCCGTTAGGCGAGCCTGTCATATCCTTGAGCCAGTAAAAATGGTTACCTGGCGTGTATTGTTGAATGTTTTATTTGTTCCTCACTTGTAAATAACTAGAAATTTATCATTTATGCAAAATGTCAAACTGACAAGCAACTAAATTAATCAATATGACACATACTAAAGAAGAAAACTCTGGCTTTGCACGCTATCATTTATCTATGAGCACGCTTGTAAAATATAACTGGCTAGCCAGTAAAAAATTTACTGGCTAGCCAGTTAAGAAACATTTTCAAGGTGAATACAGTGACTTGATAAATTGATGTTTACAAGTGAGGAACAAATAAAATACTATACATTACACTTCAATAACCCTTTAAAATTTCAATTAAAAATAGATTACCATTATTGAACATGATCTTCAGTAGTAAAATAAAATAGGGTATGTGTATATTATAATCCTTTTTTTAGCTAAACACAATTATTTAATTCACAAATAGCACTTATACATGTATTTATTGTTTCCAAACCAATTCAGCGCCGAGTTGTCCCAGCGCCAAGCTGGCCCCGAGATGGCGGTGCTGAAGTGGCGACGCCGAGATAGAGGCGCCGAAATGTCCGGGTTCGACCTATGCTAATGGGATATGACAGAAAGTCACACGTTTGGCTTGTGAAAAATAATATTTTATTGAACTAAGACAATTAAATGTTGGCCCAAACTCTTCTTCTTCTTCCTCTTATTATAGGCCAGTGGCCTGTTTTAACCACAAAGTGGTGCTATGAGCACTCTTTGCCCTTAGGCCGGGTAGGTGGCTTGCCCGTCGAAAGTGAGGAAGAGTTCCCTTGTTTAGGGGTTAACGACTACCGCAGGTGTTAGCGTGGTAGTCGGGTGGCCCAAACTCATATTCCATAATTATATGCAGCAATTTAACAATGTCATATGACGTAACCCGGCTTCAATTAATGCGAGAATTGTTTTACGTGTAAAACATAGGAAACTCTTCTATGTATGGCCACTAAATTCTACACTTCTTGAAGTTTGGTCCTCAGACTTTTCTGAGTTCTCTGTGGATTCTTTCGTTGTTTCTGCTTCCCTTACGGTGTTTTCATCTGCCTTTACTCTTTCTCCTTTTACATTAATTGGTATGATGGCGTTGTAAGATAAATTATTGCAATAATACCACAAGAGTTCTTAAAGATATAATGAGTTAACTAATACCAAAAACAGCATAACAAGAGAGATTACAAGATAACCAAAACGTGTATCGTAATTAATGAAAAGCAACTCGCGTCGTTACTAGGTTCCGGTTGCCGATTTTCGAAACACGGAGGCTTAAGCTGCAGTTGCACCCTCGCACCCAGTGCTACCGCTTCTTGTGGTGAAGATGGCGCAAAATTTGGATATGGCTTGTCGCAAATCACTCTCTCCCCAGTGACGTTGATGTATTCAGTCACGAATCGAGAAAACGAAGTAGGCGGCGTTACGGGGGCAGATAACTGCTGATCCTGGGAGCCGATGACATTGCAACAGGTAGCTGCTGGTCCTGCTGCACATTTGGCGTTTTCGTGCATTCCCCCAGTTTGCATGAGGTGGGCAGGTTTGAGGAGGTCTACAGAGTTGTTCATTTCTTTATTGTTTACTCTGACTTTGTAGATCTTGTCATTGAGTCGTTGAAGAATGGGATGTGGCCCTGAGAACGGTTGCTGAAATGGCCTGCTTCCAGTGTCATCCCTCACGAAAACATGGCCACAGATGGCTACTTCAACAACCGTTCTCAGGGCCACATCAACGTCACTGGAGAGGGAGTGATGTGGCGACATGCCATATCAAAATTAGTCTCGGAGTACTGGCACAAGAACAAGAGAAGGACGAAGAGTTAATTAACCTACAGGAGAATTACAGTAATTCCCTAGTATTGCGAAATTGTATTTTCCCTTAAGAAGATGCGGCCTTAATGTGTGACACATCAACACGAGCAGTTCCGTCTTACATACCGAACTCTCTACGAAAGCAAATATTTGATAGTTTCTACCAGCTCTCTCATCTGGGTCGCAGAGCTACCAAGAAAGCAATACAAAAGAAATACGTGTGTCCAAGCATGCTGAAGGATATTACGTCGGGGTCACCACTGTGGGGTAAGTTATTGCTATATAACAAGAGTCCTCAGAGAAATAATGAGTTTAATGATTTAACTAATATCAAAAACAACATAACAAGAGACATTACAAGAATTTGTATCGTAATTAATGAAAATCAAATCGCGTCGCCACTAGGTTGATGCCGTCCGATGACTGGTCTGGTTCTGGTTGCCGATTTTCGTTAGGGAGGCTTAAGCTGCAGTTGCGCTTTCGCACCCACTATTAAAGTCTACACATTACCCATTTGCTGTGGCGTAACAATGTTCTCTCTTTATTTAACTATAAGGAACTGGAAGAAACAAAAAATCTGCAGTTTTTGGTCAGGTCCGTTCTAAGTATGGCTTGCTTTATAATACTGTCAATCTGACATTTGTCCAAAATGGCAGTAAAATAACGCGCAATAACAAGCAAGCGGGCAAGCCTAAAATCTTATTTTAAGCGTTAGGGACTTCTTCGAAGAGGAGAAACATAGAATTACATAGGTCAATAATGTCTTGGTTTGAATAATGTGCTATTTAGAACATCCCTTACATTAAAGGTTAGGTATATGTCAAATTCTTTCTAAAGTCTACTACCTGCGATCTAAATGATCTTCTTGAATTTCAATGCAATGTAAGACATACGTTTTAAAAGCTATGTTTTGTTATTTCTGACGTCACAGAAAAAGGATAATGTGTAGACTTTACTACTTCTTGTGGCGAAGGTGACGCAATATTTGGATATGGCATGTCGCCACAGAGTCTTTAGTGTTTGTGATCTGTTTTCTTTCAGTAGTGATTCTTCCATTGCTCCTGTACTATACTTTGTATGGCAACCCTTCTATACTGATTTTTCTAACTCTCCCATTAAATTTCTAGACTACTATACATCTCCTTCCTCGAATGTGTCTTTCTATTTCTTCACATTTCATTTTTTCATCGATTTATTTTCTGTCGTTTTTCTCTTTTGATATTATTTAATGCTTCCCTGTGTTAACCATCATAGATATAATTTTTTCCTCCGTTCTATCAGTTTTCCTATTTCTTTTGTCCACCATACGTTGCGGCCTTTCAGCTGTTGTCTTATAGTTACGGTTTCTAGTGTAGCTTTATAGAGGCTTTTTATCACCTTAATGTAGCTTTCTTCAAAAGTTAGGTTTTCAGAATTATTTAAATATTCGTCTAAGCTTCGTTGATATTATATATTGTACTTTCGTGGAGTACACTATCAAAATCTTTTGCGCCATCTTGAGTATATCAATTTTTCTGATAGAAATTCTATTCGGTTCGTCTTTGTAGTCTTACATTATTCATTTGGATATTGGTTTTTATTTTCAAAATCA
This sequence comes from Agriotes lineatus, assembly GCA_940337035.1. Classification (NCBI taxonomy): domain Eukaryota; kingdom Metazoa; phylum Arthropoda; class Insecta; order Coleoptera; family Elateridae; genus Agriotes; species Agriotes lineatus. Next base: position 53,128 of record CALNHX010007629.1, read on the forward strand.
GGTAATATATGGTTGACTTAAGTTGTTCTGCTTGCTGTTTTCAGGTATACTTATAGATCTATTTATGTTTTTGGAATCAATTTGCTATTAGTAGTTCATTTTGCATATAGAGGTCAATTAAGCACATGTCGATAGCATTTAGATTGTCTTCACCGGAGTGACCTAACATTAGGCGGCTATTGAAGTCACCTAACAGTATGACCTATCTGGCGTTTCCAATGTCTGTTAGTATTCATTGAGTTTCTCGAAAAATGTATCCTATAAAATATTAGCTGTGCATTTAAAGAATTAAAACGGAAATTTAAAAACAAGTACTACTGAGAACGAAAAGGTAACAGTTCACTTCAGTTCAGAATTGCGAAGGTAGTCGAGGGTAGTAATCGTGAGATTGGTTAGTTTTAATTTCTTATAAATTTTTAAGCCTTAATATTCGACATCAACATGTAACATTCTGCATCCCCTGATAAATTTCAACCAAACAGACTCGGTTATTTAAAGTTGCTTACTTTCCAGAATAATTTAGGGCATAAAATATTATCTTTCAGCCGATAAACCAAAAAAGACTACGAAAATAACTACGAATACCCTATTACTGAACTTTTGATCATCAGTGGACAACGTAGCTACAACAGAAAATTATAGGATGTCAATCAAATCCGTCGTCCAGCGGTTCAAGTTCCCGTATGTTGCTTCAAACTGTAATACCAATCGTTAGCGAAACCACTGATCATGTGTAGATTTGCATCTATAGTTTGTGTACTAATTCAACATCGCGTGTTGCTGCGAAGACCACCTGCCGAATATGTTGGAGTACACGAGGTGCTAAGTAGCTAAATGATTTTTAAAAATAACAGTGCGTAACACGACAGTACATATTGACGAAGGCCACCGTTAATGATGTTAATATTTACAGAAAAGTTGCTTGTTTTTGTTGTAGTCTTTGTTAAAATAAGTACCTTGAATACTATGCCAAATTTCGTTCGATGTTAATAAGATTATTGTGACAATTTCACATCGCTTAATTAAATTTGACTATAATATAGTGGTCCAAATGCATCTAGAAAGCAATAGTGAGCATTTTATCGTGGAGGATAAATTTTTTTCTCAGCTTTAATCAACAAAAATACCCAGTATTCAGTTTTTATTAAATCTTTAGCAATAAAGAGTGCCGTTGCAGAACAGTCAACCATATTAATATTCCTTTCTGTAGAACAAATTTGTGTTCACATCATTCGGTTTAAATGCAAAAATGTATTAATAGTTATTGTAAGGATGTCGATATTTTGTCAAATAACTCTTTACTATTTAAAAATTAAATGAAAGAATTATTCAATTCCTGTGCAAGTATTGTCTTCGTGGCCAATTGTATAATGATTTCAAATTAATTTTTATATACAGGGTGATTTTTAAGTTGATTCTTTCCGTTTACCAGGAAATAAAGCTTAAAAAATAAGCATTTTTTTCATTTGCCACTTTTACGAAATATCAAAACTAACGGAGGTACAGGGTGTTATAGTTTCAAATTAAAAAAAACTTTGGCGCAAAGGCGGCCGGACAATTTTATTTTTTTATGATCTTTGTTATCAAGCAATGACTTGTCAACTAGTTTTCCACTGTAATTTTATTAATGCTGTTGCTACAATAATAGTAGGGAGGCCAAGTGAATGAATAATTATTTTCGTGGGACTGAGTAGGTTTATACCGACAAGTGATACCATCGTAATTAGCGGTGTTTCCTTAGTAGAAAAACTCCGGTTGTCGCTTTCTTAGCCTGTGGGGTGACGAACTATGACGTCACAAAGGTGGTAAAATGGTAGGTTTCAACAGTTTTTTGCAAATATCTCGTTACCTGTGAAGTTTACTGTGAACTTTACCTTATACAAAATTAATCTACATTTAATTTACAATAAAAATGGTCTTATGCATTTTTGCAGTCCAGTAAAGAATTACGGAGATATGTAGGAGGTAAAAATGTAACTTTTTTCGTTTGGCAAAAATTCAAAAATTGCGCCTATGAATTCGTAATATTTGCTTCAAGTGTATTATATAAAGGGTTCAAGGAAGTGGGGAGGCGAGATGGTTATGGTGAAGTACCCAACACCAAAGACGACATACTCGTACATTTGCGCAGATCATCCACTACTACACATGTTGAAGTGAAAGTGGAAGATGGAGTTAATGTCACTCTTGGACAAGCAACATTTCTAACTAATCCTAAAAACAAGATGCAACTAATTGCTCTAATCACTGTACACAACAGCAAGCTGGCTGCAAAGTGATTCAGGCAGAAGGTGGTGCTGACATCAAGATCGTTTTTACAGCAATTGACAAATCAAAGAAGGAAACAGAGGCTATCGTAATTGGCAATGACACCGATTTATTGGTCTTGTTGGTTGTTCATGTTCCAGCCAACAAACAGTTGAAGATGATTGTACCGAAGAAAGGTAACCAAGAAGAAAAGTTTACTGCACTGGTGCATACAGCGTGGTATCGGGGAAATGAAGGATGTTCTCTTGACAGCGTACACTTTCGCCGGATGTGATACCGTTTCTTCAATTTATAGGAAGGGAAAAATAAAGCCTTCTGAAAAAGTGCAAGTGACAAGGGGCATTACACAAAGCTGTTGACTTTTAACAACCCAAATGCAGATCCAGATGCGCTACCTGATGCTGGAACCATTTCTTTCTTTCGATATTTGCATAAAAAATGCAGATAATTTTGATACTCTGCGCCTTCAATGTTACTTGCAGACCATCACAAAGAAGCCTGTACACACAAATTTGAGGTTGGCTGTACTTTCCCGCACTTTAGCAGCTGGACAACCACACTCTTATAGAGTTTACCATCAAGTGCAGCAATGGCTCAATGTCAATAAAGATTTGCTAAAGTGGGGTTGGAAAACGATTGGCGGTTATTTGCGTCCAGTTGTAACCATAAGGCAGCTGCTTCTGAAAAATTGTTTCCCTCATTGTTTGCACTCGTAATACGGGGTGTGTCAGAAACTGTGCGCGTCGTAGGAGTGGCTAGAAATGCTCAAATATGTGCAAGAATTGCTCCGGACATAGGTTCACCAACAGAGATGCACTAATTATTGACGACGGCATCGATGAAGATAATCTTCAACATGAAAAAGAGCTTAACGATTTTTAGGTTACTGATTGCTGTAATTTATTATTATGTAACTACCATGTACGTTGTACATACGACTTTCCATTTAAGAACATTGAATTTACTGAAAAGCATGTATTGTGAAGAAAAAAAATCCATTATTTTTTGTATTAAAGCTTATTAGATAAAGTTTGTAGTCAACCTTATTTCAATGCTATCCACATAATATTATATTTTTAGGAAAATATGACAAAAGATGGAGGTAATTTAAGTAGCTGTAATTATAAAAGCTCAAGTGGGAAAGAGGAAAACGATATGATGAATTATCCAAAAGGAAAAATTAAGATAAAAACGACAAAGGAGGGGAGCAATGTAGATATATTGTCAGATTCATACACATAGGCGTACATACATACATACACACATACAAATGTTCCTATGTTAATGATGCGTTACTAAGTATTTTTTATAACGAAACATACTCTTTATAACGAAACATACTCATTTTCAAGTGATTACGATGAATCCCAAGCTAACTAGAAAATAATGACATCATTTCCCCCTCAATATCTCCGCAACTCTTGTCTCGAAGTCAAAAATGCATAAGATCATTTTTATTGTAAATTAAATATAGATTAATTTTGTATAAGATAAAGTTTGCGCTAAACCTCATAGTTAACGAGATATTCGCGAAAAACTGTTGAAACCTACCATTTTACCACCTTTCTAGCTTTCCACCCCCTTCCGCCTAAACCCTACGCGCAATGTTGTGCAACTTTTTACCACTTACTAAGAGGAGGGTACTAAACAGTTTGCTGCTTGGTATAACTTTCTTTTTGGATGTTTGGGTTACACCCCGGTTTCTGTGCTAAAACCTGGAACCAAGAATGGCCATCTTTGTGATATCATAGCTCCTCACTCCACAGGCTGAGAAAGCGACAACATGATTTTTCATACTCAGGAAACACCACCGAATAAGAAGATACCACTTGTCGGTATAAACCTACTCAGTCCCACGAAAATCGTTATTTGACGAGTTAATTTAGTTTGGCCTCCCTACTATAATGCCCATGTTTCTGAAAATAATGAATTAGTGAATACTAGCAACCAGTGAGACAAATGTCTCATTTAATACCTTTTTTTCCATCTCTTACGGTTTGGCTGCTGAAACAGCGTCCCGGACGGACCAGCGCCCCGGACGGACGGAAATCACGTGATTTATCGAAAACCGGAAGTGTCACGTGACTGAAATTCGGTTCCTGACCTGACATGACCATTCCAAACATATAACTTTAATAACTTTTTTCTCTATCTCTTACGGTTTGTTTGGCTGCTGAAAGAGCGTCCCGGACAGACAAGTCTATTAGATAAAGGATGCTTATGATTTACTGGGAGTGTCGTCAAAATTCCGCCTTCGGATCGCTCTTATACGCTGAACGTATGTATAGAATCGAATGGTGATAATTTTGAACATATCATTTAAGTTAGAGTAAGTTTAGTTTAATTTTTATTAAGTAATTTTAGTTCTTAATTTGAAACTTTAACACCCTGTACCTCCGTTAGCTTTGATATTTCACAAAAGTGGTACATCGAAAAAATGCTTATTTTTATAGCTTTATCTCCTAGTAAACGGAAAGAATCAACTTAAAAATCACCCTGTATACTGTATCTGGTGCTAAACTTACTTACAAGTACAAGTAGGGGATGCTGTATCTGGTAGTACTCGCAAATCAATTACAAATATTTCGAAATTTCCTTTAAATGAGTCGCAACCGATGCAGTTCTGGTTCAGAAAAACTGATAAATAGCAAACTAGGTAACAATTATAACACAAAAACGTAAGGGTAGTATTTCAAGAAAGTTTTGACTGTTTTTCAAAAATAAGCGCTCTTCTCAAATGAAGATTCTGTGTCTACGTGTGTCACGATCTCATTGACACCGATCGAACTCCTTACATCGTTCCTTCTTCTTCTTCTTCTTCTTTAGCCACTAGACGTCCACTCCAGGACATAGGCCTCTTCCAATGATTTCCATGGCGATCTTGGTTGGGCGGTCTCGATCCAGTTCTTTCCAGCATGTCGTTCTATGTCGTCTCTCCACCTCGTCTTCGGGCGTTCGACACTTCTCTTTGATTCCCTTGGGGTCCATTGCTTCAGGGCTGTGATCCATTTGGAGTTGTTCCTGGCCACGTGGTCTGCCAAACGCCACTTCAGTTTCGCTACCCGCTCGACGATGTCGCACACTCCTGTTCTTCTCCTAATGTCTTCGTTCCGTATACTGTCTCTTATGCTCACCCCAAGCATTGCTCTCTCCATCGCCCTTTGACAGACTCGGAGACGATTGGTGCTGCTTGGTGCTTGCTGTGAGTGTCATTGTTTTGAGTCCATATGTCGCTACTGGCAGGACGCATGCATGCACCATTCCTTACACTTCATAATACAGCGATAAGCCTGCTTGTTATGTAATATTCCTGGCTGAACGCTTAATGCGTCTTAGAACTCATATCCGTTCTGGGAAGGGGAGGTTTGGATTTTATCGACTGCAGTATTTTTTCTCTTTGCGAAATTCACATTTCCAGGTGTTGGGTTTGACTGTTTCAGTCTTATTAGAAACATTAAAATATTTTACTTATTTTACACATGATTATGAACATTGCGTTCGCGATTGGGCTTACTTATATAGTCACCATTCAACTCTCACTTGCGTTAACGTTTTTTGCACGTACGTGCCCGCTCCGTCATTCAACGGCACAAAGACCATTTCGAACCACGTTGAAAAACTATTTCAATTAGAAGAAATCACCCTATGCGATGGGCTAAAAAGCTAATTAATCATATTCACATTTTACTGGCAGTAATAATAAACTTTCTAAGTTTACTTTATCATGTATACCGTCCCAAATTGGTCCTCTTGCCGTTATGCACTAGCTCTCGTTAACGGCCTTGTAAATTACTTTCTTGGTGATTTTTCTCCCAATTATAGCAATGCTATTTCATTAGAATTAGGTCACTTTAAACGCCTGTTGGTGGAGCTTGCTGCATATTTTGAATTTGGTTAATTTTTGGGAAGTTTTGCAAAATTCAATTGATTGTCTTCTTACTTTATCTTTAAAAGCGGTTTTCCACAGGCCGGGATGTAGAAAAAAGTCGGCGTCATCCAACATCGTGGTGAATTTCACGTGGCGTATTTACGATAGCTTAACTATGTATTCTCGCATCTTGTGGACTAAATGTAGATTTTTCATAGTTTGCCGCATTTTTATGCGGCCGTTTTCCACATACAGACCGTTTTCTTTCGACTTCTTCTATACAGCCGATTTTCAGCCTTCTTCATCATAGCAGTTCTCTATTCTGACCGACCTTTGAGCTGTTTTATAGACCGTGGGAAACTCTACCCCCAGGTAGTGCATGGAGTCTTGGAGCTACTAGCGGACTTGCTGCAACGTGTATTTTTAGGTGGATGGTTTACGTGCACTTAGGCCTAAATATGGGCCCATTGTGCTACCTCCAAGTCACGTGTGTGTATTTGTTTTGTGTGTAGTTTTGCTACTACACCTTATATGTCTTCAGAGGACAGCGACGTTAATTGCATCCAAACGTTGAATGGTCACCCGGCTTAGTATCGTATGAATTCGAACTGAGGGCTTACCTGTTGCAAACCTGGTACTCTATTCACTGCGCCACCGAGGTAGTTGCAACATGGGGAACAAAAGATAAGCCTTTTTATATCTGCTGTCATACTCCTTCATGCCTACGATAGCGCAAAAAATTGTAACCGCATAGGGCTAAATCTGGACTGCAGAGGTAGTGTGGACGTATGAGTGTATTTTGGCTTATGTGGATACGCATTGTCATGAAAGGGCCGAACGTTTGTTATTGCTTAAGTCCACTTCTCGGTCCAGTAAGTGAACTTCAGTTTTTTCCTTAGTATCAAAAACATAACCCCCCGCGAAAACATCCAGCATCGCCCAGCCCCCCCCCCCCCAAGATTTAGCTGTGCCCCCCTGAGTGCCCCCCTGAGTGCCCCCCCGAAGACACCCTTTGATTAATATCTTGTCTAAACACATTCAAAGAGATATTTTGAATATGTTGCCTGTTGCTATAATAAAATAAATGAACTTAAACTAAATAATAATTTCGAAGATCTTTTAATGGGGAATGTTTATTTGCCGTAGTAAAATACATAAACTAAAAATCAACTTCATTTTGTGGTTTGATTATTAATGGGCCTTTTAGGCGCATGATAAGGAATACTGCTTAGATGCAGAATATCAATTTACACTCTTATTTGGGTTAATAAACATCCTTATGGTTGGTCGGCACAATTTGATACAGTAATAATCCTGTTATGTTTACAGGTCCTTTCACAATCAATATTGAATACAAATGAGAATGCAATTTAGCTAACTTTTAAAATATAAACATTTGGCTTCTGATGTCTGCTTCTGAATACATTTGCTCGGTGGTCTCGTTGAAGTGTGCTAGTGGCATTTTAATTATTAGCGGTCTTTTAAAAAATGAAGCGTGCTAAGACACTAAGGGATTACTTTGATTCTACTCCCACTGCAGCAATAATATAATCAAAGAGACCAACGTTGCTAAAAAGGGCGAATTAAATACTGAAAATAATAGTGTTGTGGAGATGAAGGAGTTCCCTGAAGATACCAAATAAAGTGTTTGTAAAGATGATGATAATGACAATAACGTAAGCAATAACAATATGTCTGATGAAGGTCTCTCAGGTTTCTCAGTTTTAGAAAAACTGCATGTGTTTGTTAGTTCTACAGTGCACCCAAAATTTATCAACCTACAAAAAGAAATATATCCTAAACAAAAACCAATGGAACTAAAACGACTGATTGACAACCGTTAGATTGCACAATTTCTTTCATGTGATATGGTGATCAAGACATTTGAATCAATTATAGTGTTACTGCGTAGTATAGCTGACGGTGAAGGTAATGTTAAAGATGAGAGTACTCATCGAGTAGATGCTACTCGACTCTTAAATCAATTAAATGAAACATTTGTTATGTTTCTTTTTATTTTTAAAGTAGTGTTAAGACAAACAGGTTCTTTGTTTGACCATTTACAGAACTCAAATGTAGATTATGCCAATGCCGTAGATTTGGTTGATGCAACAGTAAGTGTTTTAAAAAACTTCTTAATTTAGTACATCAATACCGTGATGCATTTGAGACATTGTATAACTTACTAAAAATAGCAGTGACATTACCTGTTTAACTGCTTCTTGCGAAAGGTCTTTTTCCAGTTTGAAAAGATTCGACATTTATCTCAGAACTAGAATGACTAATCAGAGGCTCTGCAACATTTCCACTTTATCTATTGAAAAGGAAATTGCAAAAAACATAGATGTAGATAAAGTACTCGATTCATGCAAATAGGCTAATAGTTCTTTAATAGCGTTTAGTTGTTGTTCTACCTAATATTTGATTATATTGTATTATAAGTAAATAAAATATTACCCTGTAATAATCTGTAAATGTACTAACGGTTTTATTTCTTAATGAAGTAGTTATTAAATTGAGAATATAATTCATGTATCAAGTGACGCCATTTCAACCAATGAGGTACATGCCAATGCCTAGTTACAAATTATCACAGCGGTAGTAATAGTAATTTATTTTCGTAATTGTTTTTAGGTTGACATGAAAATAAAATTAATACCCAATAGGTGATTTCATAATTTTGTCGGTTTGTCAAATTGACATTTGTTTGCTTTATTTTCTTTGTACAATTTCACATTTAAAATAAAACTATATACGTAATATTGGATATTTTGCATTTCATTCAATATATTTTCTTTCCAAATATAATTCGTGTAATGATTAATGAGCAAATTTTACTCGTGCTACGCATTCGTTCAATTTAGGTTCCGGTTTTAACACGGAAAAAAACATCGATAATAATCATTCCACTTGGTATATTACAACTGAAAATACATTTTTTGATCTGCCCCCCTAAAGTTTAACTTGGCCTCTCTAGGCCCCCCAAGCAAAATTTTCTAGTGCCGCCACTGGCATGCGGCTTAATTGACCATACACCTAGCGAAGTGTTCACTTTATAGCCGTTTGAAAGAAGTTGTCACATTAACACTAAGAAGTTCGGTAGCCAAACAAGTCTGCCTACAGATTTCGAAACGGCATCAAGAGATGTACGAACGCCCACTACCTGAACCAGATCTTCAGAACAACTCTCATTCTAAAACCATAAAAACGATTTCCATTTACACCCGGCCCACTGCCAGCCTGGTTATTAATTTTATTATGGTGGAATTTTAGGCTTCTTATACCTGCAGGAGAACATTATAGCAGCTTGTTTTTGTAAAATAGATTAATGCAGAACCTGTACAGAGTGATATACCATTAATAATCGTTAATGCATTCCAGTGCAATTTTGAAATACGTTTCCCTTAGTTATGGGTACAGAAAAAACTGGTATTTTCGCTATGCGTTTATCGATAATGGTCAGGCAACTTTTTCACGTAAGCCTACTTAGCTAAACGTTTTATGATATAATAAACCGAACGTAAATGACACCGCATAGCGGCTTTCGGAAAAATAAACATTCTCGTTTGTGATTCCATCAATCAGTCTTCCGTCAGATTTATTTCTGTAGTTCCACACGGTAGATTGTCGTCGCAGCGCATAAATGAAATAAAACTGTTCTAGATTAAAATATTTTTATACAGGGCGTTTTCTTATAAGCGCTCATAATTTAAAAATGCGGCTCCTTTAATGACTTTAGGAAGAAAGGTTCAAATGTATCTTGTAATTAAAGTGCGCAGAGACAATTCACCTTGTTATTTTACTTATATTTTATTATTATATTATAAGATAATACCATCTACTCTACCAATTAACCTAAGGTAAACATATATGGTTAATAGTAATGGAATAAGGTTGTAGACAAAAGAGGAAAACAAATTTAGAAAGATCATTTTAAATAAGTCGAATACTACTGCAGCACCTTATCGAATAAGAAGCCGAGGAGGTAGTTTTTAAAGCTATTGATAATAATTTAAGCTTATTACGCGATAAATTTTATATATTAGCAGTATTGTAGGTAAGAGATCGTTCGCAAAAACTAATTTCATGATAAGAGGGTATTATTGGACCTTTTATGCAGATATTAAAGTTAGAAACGTCAGTTCTAAATCTCTTTCTGCTTTATAAATATGGTGGTTGTTACATTTATTTAGCGTAACGCTTTTTAGCGTTTTTAGATCACCCCGCTTCCTTTATGCGTTTTGGACACCCCTGTCTGAACTCTCTAATTCTGGAATCGTAAACTGGTTTTGGTCGTCCTCGAAGCTCGGATTATCGATCCGCTGTCATGCGTAACTAGGCCACGCAGCATAAAATTGTTTTGCCACACCTGCTACGATGTTTTTTGTCTCTCCTCCTCTTCTGCTAGCGTCTTCGACTTAATTGGACGTGCATACTTCGTTTTAATTTTTGCCTTAGTTTAGGGCTAGTTTATAGTGATTTAGAGAGCAAGAATAGTATTTTATCTCACTGGCGCTACCGTGGATTTGTATAGTTGATTCATAGAAGAAATTTGGGTCTTAACTACCCATTGCAATATATAGTGAATTTCTCTGATGTCGTGATTTAAGATTTGGAGATATAAGCTGAAGATATGCGTGTACTTTATCTTTGTCGTTCCCTATTCTAATTAGGCATTAGTCGTTAAAGTATGAGCAGCTAGTTTGTGCTACTAACCTGGCAGTCGAAACCATTGCTACTCGTTTGTAGTTTCGAGTTAAAGATTATACCTCTGTAATTTGTGGCCACAATAGAGTGCGTTTCCATCCATGGTATAAAATCGCTCCTGGAAGCTATACGATTGGGGATCCTGAAATTGTTTGTATTATCGTTGACTAATGTAAACCTTGTTCATATTTATTAATGTGTTGTGTATGGATATTGAGATATTATTTCTTTTTAAAGTCTGTTTTCAAGTCGTAGCAAGTCGGTTACGAATGGTACCTTAGTGAGTTTAAGAGTTCTCGCAAGCTTATGGTTGCATAAAGACTCTTTGGCACCCCCTGATAATTTTGAATACATTTTACTATTAATAAAAAATTAAGAACCGCACGCCTTCTTTACTATAGCTAGTCGGCCTTCCTATATCTCCACGTAGCCTAAACAATCTTTTGGTACGATTTCAAGCTGGTAAGAGTCATTGAGACATTTTGGTTTGGGGCTGAGTCTTGCTTAGTATTTGCTTTTGGTAGCGTGACTTTTTATTGAGTACTTTATGAAATAACCAGAATGCAGAAATCTAAGATTATCAATGTGCAACCATTTGACCTCATTTAATTTATGTGAAATATGTTCATATTGACGGATACCATACGCATCAGCTGAAGAGAGTTTTTTATACCAGTAATTCTCTAATTATTAGCAGTAAAATAAAAGCGAGGTGACTATTCCCCTCAGATAATATAAACCAATCCTATCAATCAATTTTCAAAATTTGAACCAATCATAGTCGAATACAGCGAATATTTTGCACTAGTGCAATACCCGGGTATTTGCACAAGTGCAATATCGAGAATTTGAGGGAAGAAGAGCAATGATGATGCTATTTTATTCATTATTAGTACATGGTCGATCCGATTGAATTTTCTGTCTCCAGGTATTACCCATGTTTCTTTGTGATCCGTTTTAAGTCTCGTACTGCTTATTATCAGATTTGTTCGTGCTGAAAATTTATATAGTTTTGTTAGTTAGTTATATCGTGCAATGTATGTTTACCAGATACTTCTTGTATGTATTTCTCAACCAGTGTCTCAAAGGGTGGATGGTCCTTTTTATCGTTATGAAAAAAACGGAGATCCATGAGTGATAAAATTCTTCATTTTGGAAGGTAAAAAGGCTATGGAGATTAAAGCACGATAGGATGCAATGCTTGGGAAGTTGTCTTCATCATTTAAGATTGTGCACATTCAAGCGAGTTAAAACGATCTGCGAAGACGCATCAAATGAGATGACGACCTCAGAAATGAACGTAAAAGTTCACAAAATCGCACTAGATGGCCGCAGGCCTAGGGTGTGCCATAGCAAACATGGTGAACATCTCAACTGAACGGATGCATAACACCTTCCAAGAACATTTGACAATGAAAAACTTTGGTGCCACGGTCAGTGGCGGTGCAAGAGCACCTTGGGCCCCTAAGCAAATATAAAAATGGCCCCCTTGTAAAAGGATTTATATATTTAATGAATTATATATTTTATAATTATAGTATACAAAGTAAACGTTTAACAAAAAATAAAATAACATCCTGTTATAACCAACAGAAATAGAGTAGTAAATGCCTAACATTTAACACATTTTATAACTAACATATCTAACAAAATATCAATTAAAAATATAAAACTAAATAAAATCTTCAAGTTGGTATGGGCACAAATAAATACAAAGAAAACTGACGGATAAATATCTACCTAGGTAGCACTAGTAAAATAATAACTATTTGTGCAACAAGTGCTAAAAGTGGACGTTTATGCACGAGATATGAAAATTATGAAACGAAGCCGAAGGAGAGTTTCATAACATGTCTCGTGCATAAACACTTTTAGCACGAGTTTGCACACAATATTTTTTGTACGGCCTAAAGTTTACTGATATTAATCCATAAATATCGATTTAACAAATGTTTGCATTTATGACAGTTATAATTTATGTCATAGTAAACAGATGGCCTTGACGCGCAGGTGATTGTTTCTGCAGCCGGTAGCTGTCAAAGGTAGTTATCAAAGATAATTATAAATGTACACATTTTACTTTGTTCATTACATAATGCTTTAATTATTTAAAAAACGGTTTACCTCTAACGAAAGAAGTAACTAGAATAACTTTACAACTTCACTTTCAGTTCGAAATTTACCAGCTGTTTACTTTTAGGACAAGGGCTAAAAGTAAACAGCTGATTTCACTTGTAACACGCTGATTTATAAAACGTAATTTTTCGTGAAAAAAGCTAGTGCTATAAGGCCTGCTTTTAGTGGTGGCCGTAGAAAAAATAATATTCAGGTAAAATCCTAAGAACTCACGTCAAAATAGGTAACACCTCCTTAGTATTTATTTGTATCATTAATATCTGTAAAACGCTGTAAAAATAAATTGAGCAGAAATAAAAAATGTATCTTTCTGGCCTTATTGACAGCAAATTGTTCCACAAGATTTTTATGTCCATCGTAGACGTAGACGATGCTTTTTGCACAATTGACAAAACCGGAAAGTCATCTAGCCTATCTTGGCTGGTAGAATTTCTTACATAATATTTTATTACTTTCAACTTGCCAAATGATCTTTCTATTGTGGAAATTGTTACAGGTAGAGTCAAGAATAAAACTAATGCAGTAATAATTTCTCCAAAATTGCTTTCGAGAACACTATATTTCTGTAGGAATAAACTTGTCAGATCTGGAACACCCATGCTACATTTAAATCTTCGTTTAGTAAGGAAATAGCGTTCAAAAACTGAATGGCGAGATTATTATTGAGGACATCAGAATACTTTTTCTGAAGCAAATCACATCGGACCTGTTCAGCTTCTTGCATAGTTAAAACGTTTTTCGGTTCTAAAACTTCAGAAATATTTGTTAGTTTTTCAAAGCTCTCAAATCGAGTCGGATCACTGATGACGGATAACTGAGAGTGGGGGACTGAGGTTGCAGTGCTATCAATGTATACCTAAATGAAGTAGAAGATATCGAGATATTTAATCAGCGAACTTACCGGGCCCCCCAAAGGGCCCTCTAAGGGCCCGGGCCCCTAAGCAACGCTTATTCCCGCTTATGCATATCACCGCCATTGGCCACGGTTGTTTACGTTGTAATAGAAACTAAGTAGAAATAATGTGTCAAGCGAGTGTTTGAATCGATTCAAGCACAATACCAATAAATTTTTCCGTTGGTTTGTAAAAGTTGATGAAACTTGGGTTCATCATTACATTCCCGCAGGCTGGTAGCAGTCGAAACAATGGATTGAGAAGAGAAAACCGTAACCAAAGGAAACAAAAATTACTTTTTCGGCTGGAAAATGCTTGCCATTGCTGTTTGGGGCTCGTAAAGGGTAATAATACTCATCGACTACCTTGAAATGGGAGAAAAAATCAACGGCGAGTATCATAGTCGCGTATCGCTGCGACTAAATGACAAAATAAAAAAGGCCGCATTTGGGAAAGAAAAAGATATGATATCATCAGGATAATGCTCCAGCTCACGCCAACCGATTGCGATGATAAGAATTCACGAGTTGAGGTTTTAATTGTTGTCGCATTCACCTTAGTTTCCAGTTTCTACCCCATCCGACTTTCACTTATTTCCAAACCTGAAATAATACTTGGCGGAAGAAAATTTTCAAGGAGTAATAAACTTTTCATTGCTGCAAACGCTATTTTGCTTCAACATCGAAGGACCAAGTGTGTTTAGCTATAAATATATACATCTCAGTGCAATATTTTTTTTCTGGTTTACTTGACTTATTAAACTTGCTTCGTATAATTAAATGGAACACGTTATACTCGTATAAGTTCCATACTCTATTTTCTTTTCTCACGCCCACGTACGAAAGGGGCAGTTTCCATACAGTCAATTAGCCACTAAAAATGACAATATCATAACGAACGTGTTGGTTATGAAAAAATGTATAATTCACAGTTATACACAGAATAATACCCTAAATCAGAATGGCCTCTCTGTGTCGGCGCTTTTGATGTCAGCATACTCAATTCTTGTGGCCTTGAAATTGTCCTCCATGATCCTAGTGGTGTGCAGGGCGGTAAATTCAAAATTATGCGCCTACATTTTAAACTGAACAGAAATAATCCGTAAGTTTAAAGTCCATGCAATTTATATGGAAATGCACAGTACACCATGTGCCACCAAAAGATCTTTTTTGTGCACTCATATTAATAGTATTTTACATGATACGTGCGGGAACAAGAATTTTGGGAACGCGTAGCGCGGTTTGCGACTCGAGTGCGCGTAGCGCACGAGATTCGCATGCGCTACAAGTTCCCATTACTTGTTCCCGCACAAGACATGTATGCTATTTTTTGCACAACTGCTAAAAGTAAATCATATTTTAATATTAATTTATTTCGATATTCTTCGTAAAAGAAATAGTTTGACATTTATTATGTCGGTAAAGTAGGTATCTAGCTAAGTAGTTGTCAGTTCTAACAAAACTTTTAAATTGATTGATTTATATGCGTTTGTTGCAACAGATACAATCATTTTACGTTTACTACAAAATAAAAACTTACTTTACCAGTGGCAAAATTCGTCGACGTACCTCGGTGCTATTTAATAACAGCTAGAAATGCAGGGTGTAGCGAACACTCTACGAACATCGGCGATGCATAGCAAAAATTTCTGTCAGATGGCACTGTATTAATTGTCAGATTTTAATTTAATATTTTTTTGAGGTAATTTTAAATATTTTGAAGTAAAAATGGCAGTAAATTACATTTTCTTTATATATCTTTAATATTATAGTAATTATTTTATTATGGAATTATCAATTAGCCTGAGAAAAAACGGTGCGTAAATCACGCACGTGTGTGTCAAAGTAGTAGAATGACCGTAAAGAAGGCGTTTCCGTGATTCAATAGAGTGCGCGAAAACGTAGTTTGAACGCAAGGAGTGCAAAAATTAATATTTTAAAACCACTTGCACAGAAAAACATAACCTTTTTATAAGGGGTCATTGACCCCTACAAGTACACGTGTAAAATATGGAAAACAGCTGACTGCACACCACCAGAACTCGCGCATGCGCAAAGAAAAAACTAGCTAAATTTTAAGCTGACAGGCCATTCTGTATTATTCTGTGGTTATACAGTGGGCTAAATATGACATGTTAACCTAAAAACTGGCAATCTACTGACATTGTAAGTTGTCACAATAAAACCATCATTCATTAAATTGCAAAAAATGTGCCTTTTTTGTGCTCGTGGGAAAAATAACGTACATCACTTGTTCGAAAGTGTATCGTACGCTTGTATTTTAACTCGGCCGGCTTCGGTACGCTTCGCCTAGTTTCTCAAATATACTCGCACGATATAATGCTACTTTCGCAGCTTGTTTTGTAATATACTATTACAACCACAGTATAGTATATTAGTTTACAAGAGATATAGGTAAGATTTATACTACCGAGGATCATTTGATGCCTGAGTGAGCGAAGCGAACGAGGGTAGCAAGGTGAGAGGTAGTGTAAATCTTCATACATCCTGTCTTCTTCTCATAGTGCCTGATCTAGAGTGCTTTATTAACCAGGCAAGCTTATCCCACTAGATTTTGTGTCACAGGGATTTTAGCGCCAAGCGTTCTGTCGTCTGTCAACCAAGCAAGACTAGAAACCGTTGGAGTACGTACTGCTCGATCCAGACGAACAATGCATGCTGATTTAAATCTTGGTGCATTCCATTACGATGCTAATTATAATTACAGTCTTCATCCAAGTGTGGTTATTTAAATCTATACAGTGTGTAGGTGTTGTTCTGTGCTGTCAACTGAATCTGTCAGTTCTATTGAGTTCTGTCACTCGTCACTGTTGTTTGAACTAAGGTACTATTAAAGTTCTCTAATTTGAACCACGTGCGTGTTAGTTAACAGTGTTTTTGTTTCGATTTTTCTGCTTTCTTTTTATTTGTTTAAAAACCAATCTTTTTCAAGACGGATTAAACTAAATGACATGATCGTTGTTTTTCCGACTTACCGTATGCTATTTGCAAAGTAACTAGAATTTGAATTTGCCGCCACTTTCAGTAACTCAAAATGGCGGATAAACTTGCTCGTATAAATATAGTACCTTAGCCTGATCCGTTTCGGACGTTGGCGATTAACATGACAATTTTGACTCTATCGGTGGCTTTTTTAAATAGTTCTATGGAAGTTTGACCGAACCATTTTCTCAAGTTGTACAACCATGAATGTCTTCTCCAGCCTGGCCCTCTTCTTCCCTCTACCTTACCCTGCAGTATCAATTGCAGGGTGTGGTATTTATCGTTTCTCGTGACATGACCAAAATATAGGAGCTTTCTCCGTTTAATAGTGCTTATAACCGCACTTTACAGCCGCAAACGCTTTTCGTCCGCAAACACTTTTCGTCCGCAAATGCTTTTCGTTCTCAACAACTCTTATATTTCGGACCCCACTTTAATTGTTTTTCAAATTATGACGGTCGACGGAAAAATTTAATATGCACCTCGGACGAAAACTGCTTTTATGGCTTTGTCTGATTGCCTGCCTCGGCTATCGCCTCGGCCAGCAATTTCAGGCATCGTCCAGAAAAATCCAGTTTTTCGGCATAGATACATAAATAACTATTTTCACTATTAATATTTCCTTATGTAAAATAAATGGTAATAGCGTAACATTATTACATTTTATAAATTATAGCAGCCTATTTCGGGAGCTTGGGGCGTTGGTATGGTACTGTGACGTTTTGTTTGACAGTGTTAAACGCACTGTGAAAAATTCTTGGAAAAAAATGGGTGAATATGATTGCGAGTGTTGTTTTGTGAGCTTTGTGATTGTATTCCTAATTAAAAATAGATAATTGTACGAACGATAATGGTTTTCTTCATGTTAACCAAACGGCAGACATGGCATCTCGTCAGTTATAATAAATGCGGGATTTACTT
The DNA here is from genome assembly GCA_940337035.1 of Agriotes lineatus. Taxonomy (NCBI): domain Eukaryota; kingdom Metazoa; phylum Arthropoda; class Insecta; order Coleoptera; family Elateridae; genus Agriotes; species Agriotes lineatus. Next base: position 70,923 of record CALNHX010007629.1, read on the forward strand.
CTTTAGGAAAGTAAGTACACTGTCAGGGAAATCATAACAATTTTTGTAAATATTTTCTACATCCCTCAAATCTGACAGTATAAGGATCACTTGCAAAGAAGGTAGTAAAAAATAGTATACTGCTTTACAAGGGATGTAGGTAAGATTTACACTACCGAGAACCGCCGGTGCAAGGTAGTGTAAATCTTCCTACATCCTGTGTAAAGCACATAATTTTTTTCACTACCAATATTTCCTTATGTAAAGTAAATGGTAATACCTAGCTTATAGATATTAACGATACAAGTTTGATTATGAGCATCTTAACCAAATGAGTTTGATTGCCAAAACGAGGCGGTGAGCCGAGTTTTGCGGCAATCATACGAGTTTAGTTATGTGCCATAAGGCCCATAAGCAAACGTGTATTGTTCAATATTTTATCTTCATCAAAATCAACTCTGGTTCGATGTATTATTTTATATAAAAAGAGTGCGGTCATATACATTACCGCACTGAGTGCTCTTAACGATAC
>CALNHX010007630.1:0-71424 GCA_940337035.1 Agriotes lineatus
ATGTACATGTCGCAGTATCCTGTGATATGTATTTTGCCTTTCCCATTTTTGGCATGGAGGGGTCGTACTTGCTCGTGAATCATCCTGTATGTTGCGTTTTAGAACTGTGGTAATATAAAAATCTACTTCTTTTCTAAATTCGTAGTTTAACATCGTATAAATAAATATTTTAGATCGTCTGTACTATTAGAGCTAGCTCCAAATGTCAGTACCTGTCACAGTTAAATAAAGCGAAGATTTAATTTTAATAAATTTATTCACATGCATGGTTAAATTCACTAACACTGACATTTACCTGCAAATGTTTTTTTTTATTTCCTAGATATAAAGAGACAGCGCTGGCTTTAAACTGCCTAGACATTGCCATTGATTTTTTTATGCTATAGTCTATTATATCTTGTTTGCGAATAAATTCTGCTTGTATGAATTAGTTCCTGTCAGGTCCAAGTGATCTGGACTTATTTCTTCACAATATCAGCAATATCAACGCACTTCTTTATTGTACCCATGAAAGTTTGCAAAGTAGATATCTTTAATGCGTAGAGTGATTAATGGCAGACACATTAAGGTCTATATAACTGCGTGATAACTGATAAGTAAGCATAATATAATTTACAACTAATCAAATTAATAATAAAGTATTTATCGTTGTCGTTGTTAAAACAAAAACATTAAAAAACATCTATAGATAAACACAGCTATTTTTCATCCCATTTAATTTTAAAGCATTTAAATCGTGGATTATAATGATAATTCCATCAAAGATACGACGCAGCCAAACAAATTTTGATTAACAGAAAACAACATAACCTTTCTCATTCAAAATACATATATCCTTTAAAGAATTACAAGTTAATTTTTACTGTTTATTACAGGCATTATATGCATAATGTAAGAATATCGTCAATCATATTAATTTAGGAGTGAATTGAGCTGTGGACCTAGGCTACCTTAACACGGTTTGAGGGCTACTGGTATAGCCACAGCTAGCTGTAATAATCCAATAATGTACCATAACTTTTAAACTTGATGAAAATTATTTTAAAAGCTCTTCAGATGTTTTCTTGAGTCAACTACCTGCTATTCATTTAGAAGCACATAATTATTGCTGCCATCATCACCTTTCTGCACCGAACAGACTGCGAAGAGACTGATTTGAAATCGTTGTTTTACTTTGTTTGTTATATTATATACAGGATAATCAATCAATATTATCACTCACGCAACGCAACTGAATGAATGGATGAGGGTTTCGTAATCTTCCAGGTTTAGGTATTTTTTTCCCATTCAATTTTAAAGCATTTAAATCGTGGATTATAATGATAATTCCATCAAAGATACGACGCAGCCAAACAAATTTTGATCAACAGAAAACAACATAACCTTTCTCATTCAAAATACATATATCCATTAAAGAATTACAAGTTAATTTTTACTGTTTATTACAGGCATTATATGCATAATGTAAGAATATCGGCAATCATATTAATTTAGGAGTGAATTGAGCTGTGGACCTAGGCTACCTTAACACGGTTTGAGGGCTACTGGTATAGCCACAGCTAGCTGTAATAATCCAATAATGTACCATAACTTTTACACTTGATGAAAATTATTTTAAAAGCTCTTCAGATGTTTTCTTGAGTCAACTACCTGCTATTCATTTAGAAGCACATAATTATTGCTGCCGAAGTGCAGCAACACGCAAACCTAATTATGCTAAACGCACCTGTTATTAGAAAGTAAACACTTTTTCTTGTAATAGGTACGTTACCAGCGTGTTTGATATTATGTTAATTTTCCCGTCTTATTTTAGCATTCCCGACAGAAAATATTTTGTACTGTGAGCACTAGTACTGTAGGAGAATAGGTCATATTTGAAGTCTTGGAAGAAATGTTTGCAATGTATTTACAGAAAAAAATTGTGAAGTGAAACTATAATAGAGTTTGAGTACCCAGATAATAATGTTGCAATATATTTACAGAGTGAAACTATTACAATGGACCACACAAAGCCAATCATATTTCAAGTTGCAATAGGTATATTTGTAGAAAATTTAGATATACTAGTATTTATATAATTTGATGGATTAATTCATAATGAACCAATAAAGAACTTGGAAGAGACGTTACATAAAACAACTTTCATGTCGTCAAGGTATACATTTTTTAACATCTCTCATAAACGTGTTATGAAATGCTCGAACAACATAAGTTGACATGCAAACCCACATATTCAACATTTTAAATATTCAATTATTTATAAAATATGCCCAGACCTGTATGAAAATTAAAAAGTAAAAGTTATTAATTAACAAGCTTATAAAGTTGTGTAATTGGCAGAAATAATTCTGTATAGTATGTCAAACAGCTTAATGAGCAATACATACCGGGTGCAATCAATAAATACGTTATTACTCGTCAAAAATGCATTTTATTTGAGCACTTCCTGAAGAATTGACCTAACAGGTTGCTTTTTTATTACAAAATGATAAAGTACATGAATAAGCTAGACGCAGACTAGCAGTAGATTTGTATTCACTGCAAAATGAGAAGCGATGACATGGCATGGGGAATTGTTGTGATAAAAAAATCACTCACATTCTCGTCATATTGATGCATTAATATTAATTCCACACTACACGAATCCAATCCGTAGCATTGCCTTATTGTCAATGCAGCCTAATATCTGAATATTGAATTTTGACAGTAGCCACTTCAGAATCGTTTGTAAGTATTTCGTGAGTTTTGGTTGTTGGCCCTCTCAATAAAAAACATTTTTTAAACATGGCTTAAAATTATTGGACCTACAAAAATAACAAAATCACAGGTGTTTATAAGAGAATTCGATACACTTCGATCTCACTATACGTTCCTTTTTTTATGAGTTTGTAGTCAGTCGTCGTATTCTTTAATTGCGCCTCGTATAATGCGTGTAACAAAAATATATAATACTCTTTGGTCATCTGAGCTACGTTTGATACTTTGGTGTTTTTAATTTGATTTTTATTAATTCTAAACGTAGCTCTCTGAATATATTGTAAGTCTAATGCAATTAGTTGTAACTAATCAACTATATATTATGTTTGTAAAACGTAAATGTAGGCGGTACAGAAGCAAACTATGACTTTTACAGCTCACACAGTCAACCTGTTAAGTAGCTTTTAACTGTATTAATTAGTTAAGCTATTTCACACTAAACAATTGCTATAATTGGGATAAAACTGTCCAGCAGCAGTTTTCATTGCTACTATTTTTCCAAATTGACCAGGCCAGTACTTTAATATGTGATATCTTCAGTTTCTCTATTTGTTTTTCAAGCGTAACAAAGTGATTGATGTTTCATAACAATTACTATGAATGTTTTTAAATTTTACAATTACAGCCTCACAACTATTTTTTTACTCAACTCTTTGCAATCATGAACTTTTTAACTCCAATTCCAACTTCCTAATCTGTTCTTAGAGTTAATGACGGTTAATGCCACGCCCATGAGGGAAGTAAACACCCTTTGTGTGACTTCTAAGTTTTATTTTTACTTCGGCACTATTTGCGAAAGTATTGCATTTGACCTTCCTTATTTTTAAAAATGTATATTTATGTCGCAACTGCTCAATCAATAGCGAGCAACTAAAAGATCATATGAAAGGTTTCATGAAACCACATAACTTTTGTGAACAGAGCAACCGATTTGATGTTAAAAGAATGTCGTAAATTAATAAAGGCGAAGTGTGTCATGCCCAGTGCATGTAAACATGACAACTCAAAAACGACATAATTTATCCGGATGATATTTGCGCCAATTTGTGTAGAATATTAACGAAAAGCTTTGGGCGAGACTGGTTGCTTTCTTCTTTGCATATATTTATCGACTTGTAGTTGCATTACCACAATCGACATTAAGCGATCGCGTAGCTACACTGTCAGGGTGGTGTAGTGGCACACTAGTGAACTGCCGAGCCTGAAGTCGTGAGATCGAATCTTGGTGCGGGTATTATAAAACAGCGGATTTCCACAGTTAAATCTGAAATGCCACATTATCGGCGCTGATTTTCCCATTCGCACTCTTCGTTAACTGTAGTGATAAATGCCCGACTCAATTTTAAGCCGATGGCGGGGCGTCTGTATATAACATAATATAATAACGGTCATACCACATTAAAAACATTGTTTTAACAGATTACGAAGACCAAATATGTTTTAAGGAGTGAGTGTCCCAAAGAGTGCATGGAAAAAATGGCTTCATCTCATCTTATTTTATTGTTTGTTATCGGACTATAGTATTCCGCATTACTGTACTTTTTTATGATAGGGCCTAATGTGTCTTATGGCACTTCATAACTGTAGGTATAGAATATATTTTTTCTATGAAGGATCTCTTGCTAAGATGAAATTAGAGAATAATATAAAAGCCAATTTTCTAAAGTAAAACTTGATGCCTTGGTGATTCAAACACTTGCTTTATTAGGGGAATACGTTTATGGGTCAATACAATTTTACCTTTGCTAGCTCTCCAGGTTTAGGTAAAACTATTATCTGGACCACCTTTTTTTCTGGTGATAACTATGAAGGAAAGTGGTTGCTTTTGCTAGACAATTACCCAATACTCCTGCCTTCTCCTTGTTCGTCTGGTTCATCCATCGTCACCATTCTGCATAAAACAGACTGATTAAGTTGGTTGTTTCATTTTTGTCACTCTCTATATAGGGTAAACAGTATTATCACTTTCGTAGTGCTACTAGATGAATGGATGAATGTTCGGTGGCTTTCAAAGTTTAAATGTACTATTACATGAGCCACTTTTTTCTTCTTCTTTTGTTTCTAACCGTAAAGGAAGACTTCTACCAGATCAAATCCCTCTGCATTATTTGGTTCTTCTGACCTATCCATCATCACCTTTCTGTACAGAATTGTCTCTGTTACTCTCCATATAAGGTAATCAGTATTACCACTTTCGTAACGCCAATGAATGAATGGATGAATTTTTGGTGGCTTTCCAGGTTTAGGTATATAGGTAGCTGGGCGACTTTCTTCTTCTTTTCCTTCTAACTGTAAAGAGAAGTAATTGAAACACTTTTGCCAGACAGTTATCAAATACGTCTGCATTTTCCTTGTTCTTCTGGTCCATCCATCAACACCTTTCTGCATAAAACAGACTGATTGAGTTGGTTTTTAATTTTTTTGTCATATTCTATATAGAATAATCGATATAGGTATATTCTCACCTGGGCTCACCTCTTTTGGTTGCAACTGTAAAGGAAATGATTAAATGACTTGCCAGCCAATTACCAAATGCTTCTGCATTTTCCTTGTTTTTCTGATCTATCCATCATCACCTTTCTGCACCGAAGAGACTGATTTGAAATCGTTGTTTTATTGTGTTTTTTATATTATATACAGGATAATCAATCAATATTATCACTCACGTAACGCAACTGAATGAATGGATGGGGGTTTCGTGGTCTTCCAGGTTTGGGTATACTGTCACCTGGGCATTTTTTTCTTCCTTTGGTTCCAACTGTAAAGGAAATGGTTGAAAGAGGTTTTCCAATTACGAAATACTTTTTCATTTTCATTCTGGTCCATTCATCATCACTTTTCTTCATAAAACAGGCTAATTGATTTGGTTGTTTTATTTTCTTTCTCATTCTCCGTCTATAATAAATAATCAGTATTATCATTTTTGTAGCTCTACTGGATGAATGGATGAATGTTTGGTGGCTTTCTACGTTTTGGTATACTGTTAGGTACCTGGGCCACCTCGTTTTTCTTCCTTCGTCGTTTTTCTGCATAAAACAGTCTAATTGAGTTGGTGTTTTTTTTGTCATATTCTATATAGAATCATCAATCAATAGTATCCCTCTTGTAACGCCACCGTATGAATAGATGGGGGTTTGATGGTCGTTCATTTTCTTTTTGTTCCTGTGGTTCCAACTGTAGAGGAACTGATTGAAAGACTTTTTCCAGGCAATTACCAAATACTTCTACATCTTCATTGTTCTTCTCGTCAATCCATCATCAACGTTCTACATAGAACAGACTGATTAAGTTGGCTATTTTATCACTTTTTACCGCCACTGGATGAATGGATGGATGTTTGGTGGCCTTCCAGGACTATCAACTGGGCTATTTTCTTCTTCCTCTAATTCCAACTGTAAACGAACTGGTTGAAAGACTTTTGCCAGACAATTACCAAATACTACTACATCGTCCTTGTTTTTTCGTCAATCCATCATCACCTTTCTATAGAAGAAACTGACTGAGTTCGTTGTCTTATTTTTTTTTGTCCCCCCGCCAAATGAAATAATCAGTATTACCACTTTTGTAGAGATAGTAGATGAAATAATGAATATTTGATGAAGTTCCAGGTTTTGGTCTACTGTTACCTGTGTCACTTTCTTCTTCTGTTTTTGGTTCTAACTGTGAATGGATTGGTTGAAAGACTTTTGCCTGACAATTACCAAAAACTTTTGCCACACAATTACTAAATTCTTTCGCTCTCTCCTTGTTCTTCTAATTCATCCATCATCACCTTTCTGCATAGAACCGACTGAGTGACTTGGTTGCTTTGTTTTCTTTGTCACTCTCCAAATAAGATAATGAGTATTATCACTTTTGTGGCGAGTAGTTGAATGAATGCATGTTTGATGGCTTTCTAGGTTTAGGTAAAACTATTATCTGGACCATCTTCTTCTTTCTCTTCTGGTGCTAACTGTGAAGAAAATGGTTGAAAGACTTGCCAGATAGTTACCAAATACTTATTCATTTATTTATTCTTCTCGTCCATTCATAATGACTTTTCTGCATAGAACGGACTGATTGATTTGGTTGTTTTATTTTCTTTGTATTCATTTAGGATAATCAGTATTATTAGTTTTGAAATACCACTGGATAAATGAATGGATATTTGGTAGCTTATTTTGCATGTGGATTAGCTGTCTATCTTGCTCGAAACCGAATATACTTTCAGTCAAATATTTAGAGGGTGAGCACCTTCTTCTTCTTCTTTCTGTACCGTCTCCTAGCGGAGGTTGGATATCATCATTGCTATTTTTATTTTATTTCCTGCTGCTCTAAATAGTTCTATTGAGGAACAACCGAACCATTCCCTCAGATTCCTCAACCACGAAATCCTTCTTCTCCCCACACTTCTTTTTCCTCTTATTTTACCGTGTATTATTACCCTCAATATTTCATATCTGTCACCTTTCGTAATATGTACCAGGTATTGCAATTTTCTCACTTTAACTGTTTTTATTAATTGATAGTCTTTTCCCATCTCTTCCAACACTTCCAAATTTGTTTTTCTTTCCGTCCACGATATTCTCAACATTCTCCTTAACACCACATTTCAAAAGATTGTATTTTCCTCATGTGTTTTTGTTTCAGTGTCCAGCTCTCCATACCATATAACAGAGTTGAGAATATGTAGCATCTAAGTGTTCTAGTTCTAAGACCTATTGATAGGTCGCGATTGCATAAAACCGATTTCATTCTCACAAATACATTGCGGGCTATCTCGATTCTTGACCTTATTTCTTTTGTTTGATCATTGTCATAATTCAACCAGATACCTAAGTATTTGTAGTTTTCAACTCGTTGTAATTGTGTTCCATTCAAGTTTACATTTGTTTGTATATTTCGTTTTTTAGTTATTACCATATATTTTGTCTTTTTTGTGTTAATTTTTAGTCCATAATTTTCACAAGAATGATTTGTGCGGTCTATTAATCTTTGTAATTCTTCAACAGAGCTTGTAAGAATAACCGTGTCGTCTGCAAATCTAATATTGTTTAGAATTTTTCCAATTATCACGATGCCGTCGGTTTCCGATAATAATGATTCTTCGAAAATTGCCTCACTGTAGATATTAAAAAGGAGCGGTGAGAGAACACAGCCCTGCCTTACTCCTCTTTTTATTTGTACTTCCTCAGTGATTTCATCTTCTACTTTTATGTTTGCTCGTTGGTTCCAGTACAGAATTTTTATTAGTTGTAAATTTCTATTGTCTATGTTTTTATGTCGTATGTCGTTCAATAAGCTTGTCTTGACGGACTTTGTCAAACGCCTTTTCAAAACCTATGAAACAGGCGTATATGTCTTGATTCATATCAAGACATCTTTGTGTTATTACGTTCAATGCAAATAAGGCTTCTCTCGTACCCATTCCATTCCTGAAACCAAACTGAGTATTGTCAATTCCCTCTTCCAGTTTTTTATGTATTCGCCCATGAATCACTTTTAGAAATACTGTAAGAGTATGGCTGATGAGTGAGATTGTTCTGTATTCATTACAGTCCCTGGCACATGCGGTTTTTGGGAGGGAGCACCTTCACAAATACATTATTCTGTCTAGTTCTGCTTTAACTCAGGAATTATTGGTTAGATAAAAGTAATATTTTGCTCATACCTCAGGTTTTTACTCTGAACGAAAATAGACATATTTTGGACCCAAAAAATACATAAATGTGCGGCAATTGATGCGGTAACTTCAAAACTTGCTAGAGACGTTCCATATCAAGCATTGTACAGATTTACATTTTTATTTATTTATAGAACGGATAGAACTGATTATCGTTATGAGAGATTAGTGATCTAAAGGAAGATCAAAACCTAATAATGAGTTGATGTATTCGTTTGATATTGATCTTTGATCTTGATTACAAAGAAGTTCGGAAATACGTTTATTTTCTTGGATCTTTTAGTCAATAGATGGATTCGTCTGTTGATAGTTACAAGGAATAGTTTAAAAGTGCAAAACTTATAAATACAATTTATACAATTTATTTAACAGTTTTCGAAATTGACCATGTTAAGTTCGCAAACCTGGTCTTATTTACGACATTTCTAAAGCGGAATTAAGTATTTTTTTTTTAAATTGAAAGCTTTTATTTTCTTAAAGACAGTTGATACAATATTTTAATAAACAAAAATAACAATTTACTACTCATCTTTATCACTCCTTTCGTTCAAATGCCAACTTATGTATATCTTCTCTAAGTGGAACAGTTATGTAAGCCTCGTCAAAAGCAGAGTTATGTCTGGAATGTTTTATGATTATTTATTAGCTGAAATCGCCTGTGCGATTCCTTCAAAACTGATTTCCCACAGTTTCGAATAAAAATTATATAATTTCATTACTACCTGTCTTTGTCCTGCTATACTTTTCCCTGTGAATTGGCAGTTCCTTTGTCACAGCAATGACGCAACATAGTACAAATTTTATTTATGACACTTACGCTTAGCTCTTTCACCTTTGCACACACTTTCAGTCTATTGTGACTAAGCGTTGCACAAGATTTTTTTATAGATTAACCTTAGATTGTTTGCTTGGTCACATCAATCATAATACTGTGATATTTTACTTATGAGACTTTACAATTTACTGTGTGATGTGCTTCATATGATTTAAAAATAGAGGGGCTCACAAATTAGTGCTCTTTTCAAAACATCACCCGTGACTTGTTGAAGTGTATCCTGAGTTATCCCCAATAGATCACATCGAACATGTTCTTCCGGCCGTTTCACAATTATTGGGGCTTGTCCACATACTTTCTCTTTGATACATCCCCACAAGAAAAAAATCCGGAGCTGTCACATCCGGGGATCTTGGTGACTCTCTCTGCTTCTTTTTCTTTTCTTCTTATGTCAGTAATTGCGTCGGCTCTTGGTTTAGTTAATTTCTTTCCATTCTCTTCTATTTTCCTCTAGCCTTCCAATTGTTCATTTTTAGAGATTAATCGATTGGGAAAATGTCATTGTGGGTTTCGCAGTGTAGGCAGTAGCACAATTTTTTATGGTTTCTGTACGGCATTCTTCGTTTTTGAAGAAATATGTATCGATGATTTTTTCTGCAAGAATTGCACATCAAACTGTCACATCGGCACTATAAGCGGCTGTTGGTGAAACAATAGTGGATTTTCTATACTCCAGTAATGTGATTTTTGTTTGTTCACAAAGCCACTGAGGAGAAAATATGCTTCGTCCGGTATAGGGTTTCCAAGTCCCGGGACCAAAAGTGTTTTCGGGACTTACGAGCTAAATTTCAGGTCCCGGGACTAGTCCCGAAGATCCCGAAAATGGTCCCGAAAGAGAAATAGTGTTCAGGTGAAATTTTCGAATGAAATTTCCAATGCAAAACAAGTGTTTTAAGTTAAATAAAGTAGTTCTGTGCTGATAATTTGCGTTGGGGCTCGTCTTCAACTTCATTGCTTTCTTCTGGTACTAAAAATGTCTGTTGTCGCTCTTCATCTTTCTTTTTGTTTGAACTGCAAAGTGCGTGTGCAGTGGCGTAACTTCAAATTTTGGGCCTGGGGGCCGTGATCTTCACTGGGCCCCTTAATTACCAAGTGTAAGTCCTATTCTTGCCAAAGCATTTTTGGTTATCATTTTTCAATTATTTTTATTAATTCATAAACATAAACATCAAAGCAAAATGAACAATAGCGAGTGTTTTTCTCGAACTCATTGAAACTTTATAGGGAACCGAGTTTGGACCTGCCGGGCTTTAAACTTCAGGAGGCCCGGGGGCCGCTGCCCCCTTTGCCCCCTCGGTAGTTACGCCACTGTGCGTGTGTAATCCTTTCATCAAGCTGCCTCTGATTATGAAAATTTTGTAGGAACCAACTTTACATTTCGCCAATTGTTTATCTTCAATATATAAAACTGTTACCATAGTGACTTCAAATCGTTATTTTTTTAAATGTAGAATGAAGGTAGGTTGCGAATCGGAATTCATTCTAATTGTAACGCTTTAGCAGACAAATAACGAACACACTTAAAACCCAAAAATATAAATTATTCAGCTTCTTCGCACATATCTAAACCCAACAAAAAAACAGAGAAATGCATAGATAAAAGAAGATATGCAAATGTGGCTGAAACAACACACAGGTTTAATTCTAACCTATCGAAAACAATACCTCTCCTGTCTACGCAAAACGCAAATAATGCAGAATGTGCAAGACGCATGAGTAATACGCAGGACTCCGGTGAAAACCCGTCCTAATTCTCTAATATCGAGTATACGCACGCATGTTGACATGGTCCCGGGACTTCGCCTGGGCTGGCTGTGGTCCCGGGACTCGATTTTGTGGCAGAATCCCGGGACTGTCCCGGGACCGGATCCCGGGACTGGAAACCCTAGTCCGGTATCCAGAATTTCTTGCAAAAATCTGAATCTTTATTGCATTATTTAATATGGCGCGACTCCATTCTAAGCGCAGCTGAAAGTCTTGAGGCTGAAGGTTTTGCACCAGCTAGATCTTATACGGGTGCATCCGAAGATCTTACTTTAAGATGCGCTGCAGCGACCATTGTTTAACCATAACTGCCCTTAGGTTGAAGTTTCTGATGTTTTACAAACACTCTCCACCTCACTCTGGATGTATTCAGTTGATATCGCTGTTTGTGATCGACCTTGTCTCCTAGCATTCCCATTGATTAAGTCTCTTCAAATTTGGCCAACAATTGTTTTTAAGAGAAAATAATACTCCTTTCATTCTCCAAGTACAGCGTAACAATTTTTATCTTTCTGGAAGAGTATATCTTTCCATTTTTACATCTCCATTGTTTCTAGTTGCTCTGAAACAAACAAACAAATTAATAAACATATAATAGTGGGAAATATATATCTTTAAATAAAAAAAACATACATTGTCATATCCTGAACAAAATTATAACAAAAGTTAATGATTAACAATCGAAGACCAAAGTTGACATTGTGTAGATCATCATTAATATTGCCGTATTACAAAGCAAGTGAGGTCTTCTTGGAGGAATCCACTCGTATATCTTCTTCGGAAAGGTATCAAGTGACAATACCATGTTGGTGTCTGGTATATCCATTTATCTTGTTGTATATCCATCACCTTTCTTATATCTGTATCTATATTAGGAAACTATTCGATTTAGAAATACCACAAGCCATTCGCCAGCAATGGTTCTCTAGCGCCTGTGGTCAAGGAGAAACGGCTTCCTTGCAGTCACTGTTGTGTACCATGAAAACCTCTAAAAATACTATTTCCCAATTTGATAGCGCTGCTGCATCCCTTGTATACTTTCTTGATTACTTCAACGTAATGCTGGTTTGTATATTATTCTTGTATCTGTTAATAACTCCATGCAGAATAGATTGTTGATACACGACGGTCTAGGACGTTTAGGCGCAATTCTTTAGGCTCGCATCTTTAGGCGCGCACTTTTAGGCGCGAGCGCTTTAGACGCGGACGCTATTAGGCGCCGCAACTTTGGGGGCGGGGACAGTTAGGCGCCACATTAAAGAAATTCACATTATTCTTGATTTTTAAATTTTTTGTTAGGTTAATTATTGCAGACAGAAAAATTCAAACCTTCATAAACAATATATATTCGGCTTTTTAACAAGCCTTTTTCAGTGTTAAAGTTTTACAAATTTACATATTTCATTTCCATTGTATGCATTACGCAAAATGATTTATTTACATTTTGTATATGGATAGTTTAACGTGGTGGAATTATACACACCTTATAACTTCACCACGTTCAACTATCCATATATAAAATGTAAATAACCAATTGTTCATAATCGATAAAATGTAAATTCAATATGTAAATTTGTGAAACTTTAACACTGAAGAAGGTTTGTACAACAGCTGAAAATATATTGCTTATGAAGGTTTGAATTTTTCTTCAACATTAATGACTGCAATAATTACCAAAAAAAAAAAATAAATAATTCTGTCGTAAAACAAAAATTTACTGCATTATTCTTGATATGTGATTTATTACCTAGCTGAAATAAGCTATGTAACTAAACCTCTTTCCTAAACAGATATAGAAACTGGTTATTTGTGTAGGTAATTGCAAAATATGATGTTTTTTTAGGAAATGTTTTCTAGGAGTAAAGAAGACCCATTTTGCACGTGTAACACTAGTTTTTTTGTAAAATCTGAAATCGGGCTCTCCATTCAATAGTCGTAAATCTTTAAAGATTTACATATTTTTTTGGTGGGAAGTTTCTTGCCGTTGACTATCGATATGATAACCCACTAATACCTGTACGAAAATTTAAGATAATAACATTAATCATTTAGAAATGTCAAAATATAGTATTCAAAATTTCAGTTTTTACACGAAAATTGCAACACGTGCAAAATTGATCTGTTAATCGTCGAAAATGTTTTACTTAAAAGAACAGCTCATATTTTGCGAGTAGTTAACATATATCACCAATTCTATTTAATATATATAGCGAGCACATCATGCGGAAGGTGCTGGACGGGTGGCGAGGTGGAGTGTCGATAGGGGGGAGGAAGATCAGTAATCTTAGGTATGCAGACGATACACTTATTATAGCATCGTGTGAAGAGGAACTGGAAGAGATAATGGATAGGTTGAAAACCACTAGCGAGAGATGCGGACTAAAAGTAAACGCTAATAAAACAAAACTTATGATAATAGATCGTGTGCATAACAACCAACCACAAGTTCAAAATGTCGCAGGATATGAAACGGTAGAAAAGTTTGACTATCTTGGTTCGCTGATCACAAATACCGGTGAATGCGGACAAGAAATCAAAAGACGTTTGGCGATAGCAAGAACGGCCACAGCAAAGCTGACAAAAATCTGGAAAAACTCAGCTATAACAAAATCCACGAAGTTAAGGCTCGTCCATTCACTTATCTTCCCTATCGCGATGTATGCAGCAGAAACATGGACCTTGAAAAAAGCAGACATACAAAGAATTAATGCATTTGAAATGTGGGTATATAGACGTGTCTTGCGTATACCGTGGACAGCACACCGGACCAATCTCTCCATACTAAAAGAACTTAATATTGAATCCCGACTGTCCACGAAAGTCAGCCAATCTTTCCTTCGATACTTCGGTCACATATCCCGAAGGAAGAATTCTATGGAGAGTTTAATTGTACAAGGAAAGATTGAAGGACGTAGATTAAGGGATCGATCACCTAAAAGATGGGTTGATCAAGTTGGAGCACTGACAGGACATACCTTGCAGGATGCTATACACTTAGCTGAAGATCGCAACGCGTGGACAACAACTGTGTCAACTACCTGATAATACCACCAAACCCCTTCGTGGGGTAAAGGATAGAAGAAGAAGAACATATATAACTAGTTTCTACGTTTGTTATGAAAGCAGTAGTTATGTAACTATTTACACTTAGACAATACAGTATATGTTAAAACCATGCGGAAACGTGTTTACGCGGCGCCTAATTGTCCCAGCGCCTAAAGTTGCGGCGCCTAAACGTACACGCGCCTAATAGCGCCCGCGTCTAAAGGTTTCGCGCCTAAAAGCACGCGCCTAATAATGCGCGCCTGAAGGTGCGCGCCTAAACGTCCCTTTCCGATACACGACGCTGTGACCGAGATCCTCTCTGGTGTTCGGATCGTTCTACCTGCTTTTCTGTTTTTAAAATGTTGTCGTACAACTTTCAGTATGAGCTAGTGACACTCCATCTCTATTTCTTCACTCAATTTTCTTGTCTCTTTTAGATATCGGTATAATGTTTCCGTTTTCTATTTATTTGGAAATTGTATCTTTTCAGGCATCTATTAAGCGATTCAGCTAAGATTAAACTCATCATCACCAACAACTGTAGGGTCTAAACCTCTTTGCTTCTGCCGTCTTTATGATTTATTTAGAGTTTATCTCTCAAATGTTTCTTCGGACATCCCAGTTCTTTTTTCCTCGTAGTACATATTCCATTATTTTCTTCGGTATTTTTGTCAGGTATTGACATCATTCAGTTTTAGATTTCGTAATTACTTCGTTGAAGTTGAAGATATCTAAACTCTAGTCTAATGTAAACATTTCTTTTCATCCAGAAATGTATATTCCGCTACCTATTTCTTCCTGCCCTGCAGCCACAAAGAAGGGTTGATATAGCAATTATTTTGAAAAATGTTTACCGTTTTCTGTGTGTTCATCTTAATGTTATTCGCATAGTACCACACTAGTGTTAGAGCTTATTTAGGTTTCCTTTTATATGTTATAATTGTCAAACGTCCTTTTCTGACACCTTGGTTAATTGCTTCGTCTTTGCTACTTTGTGATCATTTAGAACTGTTGGGCCATATTTTATTAATTCGATCGCACAGCTGCAAGCCGTTAGTTTATTAATTTTAATTTTTAAGTATTATTAATAAAACAGTTCATTTGGTTTGTTGTACTATTACTAGGGTTTGATATTGATTACCTTCTACATTATGCATCTTCAAATCCAGATTTTGTGTTAGTTGCTCTAGCAGGCTTTAAAAATACCTCACGGAATTCGTAATACCACGAACAATTCCGATGATGCTCATTGTCTGGCAAGTCAGGAAAGCGAGCCAGTTAAAAGATTACTAAATTTCGCTAGAACAATGAGCAGCACTACATTAAAGTTGGACTTTCTCTTAATTCATGTGCAGTCACGTTAGCTGTACTATAGCTGTAATTTATACTGGTATAGGTTTGCACTAGTAAATTTATTATTGTTATTTTACTTCGTATTTTATGTCGTTACGTATAAGTGAAGCAATAAGATATAGTTCCTTAGGGTAATCTACACGTTTTGCATACAGAGAAAGTCTGTATTCACCTTTTCCGTATTTCCGGTTGGTAATGATTTTATTACGAACCATAATTATTTCGCTCCATTATTTACTGTTAGTATTGTGATCAATTTAAGCACATTCATTCTGTTAGCCATATCAGATGCAAACTTTTCTTTTCGTTCACTTTGTTTTGTAGTTCATTCATCTACCAAAATTTTCTATTTTATTGTACGGCATTCTTCCTAAAGCTTCCTCTGTCGATTAGGGAATCTTTGCTTTAATAATTTCTTTTGCATTTGTTATTTATATTCATCTATTCTAGCGCTTGGTTTTTGGGCCAGTTCTGGTTGCTACAACATCTATTCTTACTTCCCTCCTCTAAAAGACGAAGGAAGTATTGTAATCTCGATAAAATCACCTTCCGCGATTTCTTCAGATCTTCACGTTTCAGGGTCCCTGGATGACTAAAAACCGTCCGTCTGTCTGTATGTTTGTTGGCGGTATAGCTCAAAAACTATTTTTGGAGGTAAACGATATTTTGCGTGCGGATTATATGTTGTTAGGAATCCTAACTGTAACATAATAAACACTAGACTATATTGAGAATGCACGTTAGTAATTAATATTATTTAATCATAACTTAGTGTTTAAAATAAAATGTATTTATGTAAGAACGAGTTTGGTAAATTATTTGTGCTTGGAAGTACGTGCTGGACGGGTAATAGGAATTTCGCAGGCCAAATAGGGCCGGAACTATATAGTAAACATTATGACTTGTACGTGCCACTATGCGTGGGACCCATTTTGTCCACAGGTTTCCATGACCTAAATAGCCTCCTGCAAGTTTTCCTGTAAAAGCGGGAATTTTGGTGAAGGCCGATTTTAACTGAGATCGGTAGTGAACAGATCACTCCCGTGACGAATAATTTGTAAATAAACCTATTTTAAGCCACTTAAATCTTTAATTTCTCACGTAGAGCCTTTAATGAGTGTAACGCGTGATCTGGGTCGAGCTGAAAACCGCGACGTTAGGCGTATCGCGACGATGTTTACCTGGTATGAAACCGAGAAAATCTCGGTTAATTATATACAGTGTGAGCACCTTTAAAAAATAAAACATTGTCTATTTTTGCTTTAACTAAGGAATAGATAAACACTTGACAAACGTGGGACCCAGCAGATGCAGGGCAATTGTTATAAAAAAAAAGATGCGTAAGAATAAAATGTTCAATGTAATACAATTTACACATAGGTAGCTGCCAATTGTATTTTTTTTAATTGTTAAGGATATTTGCAGCTAAAGATTTTTATTTAATACTTCATCTTAGAATGAAATAATTGGATAAAAATGCTTCTTGTAGGAATAAATTTCGACACATTAGTGTCTACTTCAGTTTACTAGGTACAAATAACATATTAAAATCTTACAGTTAAGAAGTATTCTCAGTTATAATCAAAAATTCTTTTCCTTTTCCAATTAATACTCGCTAATTGGGGTAAATAATAGTATCTCTTTGTATTTTTGATTAAGTATCCAGTGTTCAGTTAAAAATAGATCCAGCACAAGAATTCTTCCTAAACGCTGACCAAATAAGCCATTTATAAAGCTTAAGTTTAAATAAATCAAGGTAAAAGTGATTAATTGTTTGTGAATGCCAATAATGTTTTATTTATCTTTTCAATGGCTTCTCATTTAGAGATTTAAATATGTTTACGAAACGAAACTATTAAGATACAGACTCCGTTTCGACGCCTTACGCGAAGTGTATATTTTGGATGTTATTTTATGTAAATAGTATATATTCATAGCAAAAAACGAAGATCTCTTAGCATTTTTATTGAATTCTTATGCATTCATCTAGGAGGAAGCGTTTATAGAATTTAAAAAAATTAATGTAATGCAGTCGCTGCGCGCCCATGTTAGGCACAGTTTCGTGGCAGAGTGCGATCAACGGGTGCGATGCGCGCAACATGCTCATTTACCTTTGAAATACCTTGCGTATGCGCTGAAATCGAATTCCGCATCTGGTATACTTTTTTATTTGCAAATTGGTTTAATTATTACCAAGTGATTCCTTTTGATGTTTCAGTATTATTAGGAACGTTAAGATATTTTTATCCCTAGTTGCCTTTGGTTTTTCAAAATATTATCATTAGCGAAAATGAGACCTAACAGATACAGGGTAAGCATCACAAATGGGACAAAATAGTATGGTGCTTTATCACAGCAGAAACTCGTCCAATTCGAGCACGCCCGCTCATTCTAGCGACGGACTAAAAATTGGCCTGGAAATATTCACCAAGGAGCGCGAAGTTCAAACCACAGCCGACTACTTTTTTTTATTTTTAAATTGGCCTCATTCGCGCCAGGAAAGTTCCGTGAAAAATCCCTGTACAGACTTTGTTATTTTAAATATGAATTATTTCCTCTTCAAATGAAAGCCTGTTCCTGTTGTCCATGAAGTTACCCTTGAACATATTCAAGCTCGAACAATTGTTTAATTCAAACATAATACTACGCCGACATGTACCCAAAAATGTTTCATTGTACTTAACACACGCATGACTAATCCACATTTATAGAATATTTATTATGATATATAGAGCATGTCGTATATAGGTAACACGCCCATAAATGTAGAAATAGTTACGATCGTTTTTAATGACAGTGACCTATTAGAAATGCTAATTAATACGATAAATATGCAAACTAGTCGTGAGAATGCTATTAATAATAAACACAGGCAACTTTAACAATTAAAACTGCTACTACGGTAGTACTCGTAGTAGTCCAAAAATATTATTAAACAATTTGTAATCCCAAAATAGAAACACCATTAAAGTCAGTGCCTAATTACAGATAACACTAACATGTACCAATCAATCAATGATCGTAGCACTTCAGCTAAAAACGTTAATTAATGTGTGTAACCATTCGAGCTCACCTTGCACTTGACCGCTTTTTTGGAAAGGTTGGAAATATTTGCAGCCGATTGAATCACACCGTGTACGCGAATTTAACGCTTTGCCTTTTACGATATGCCTTCACTGCTATTGAAAGCAATTGCGTCAGTATTGTTATTTTAAACAAAGCAACTCATTTTCAATGAAATAGAAATGTTAAATTCGTTGGGAGCATTCGATCTGCAGTTACGATCTTTGTTCGAGTTGCTTTGACAAGCGTGGATAGTAAACGGAAATTCTAATCGCTGCTGTTGCTGGGCACGAGTATAAATTTTGGGCTTGAATAGGGAAATTTTAAAATCAAGAATTTCAATTCGTCTTCTTCCAGTCTTAGACTGAGGTCGCTTTAGGAACTACGAGAAAACTTCTTGTGGAGCACCTTATGACCTACGTTTCTATTCTTGTATCACACCCACACAAAACAATGAACTGGACCCCACTATTTTTTGGATTTATACTTGGCATTGTGAGTTGTACTTCTCTTTAAATTCATTGTACACGTCATGTAAACCACAAAGAAACGATCACTAGTATTTGCTTCGAATATTAACTATTTGTTTAACAAGTTGAAATATTCTATTTATTATTTGTGCGGTGTCCTTCGACAAGGAAAGGTGAAAGAGTCATATAATGGTCAATAACCTTAAACTCCACAAAACAACGCCGAATCGAATTAGTGGTGAGCAATAGAATACATTATAAGAACTAAAAGCAATAAAAAGTCTGTTGCGTAAATGTTGCTGTTTTATGCAGCATTATCTTTTAAACAAAATTCTTTCAAAAACGGAAAGTAGCTGAACAGAAACTATAATTTGTTTAAGTCAAAGCCACAATTTCTATAACCAAATTCATGATTACAACATACAAGTTGCAGCGTGGATCTATGAGTTTTGAAGTATCAAGGTGAATTTGTATGTGGCCGTGGCAGTGGTCGTCACGCCATGCCATTGTAAAAGGCAAAAAATGTAGATTTATATTATATTATTATTTTAGTTAAGTTAAGTAATTCTATGGTAGTAATTTATTTCGAGCAATTACAACTTTATTAGAGGCGATGTATGAAAATAAGACTTAGTCAGTAAAACTGAATTAGTGAATTAGTAGAGGCTTGAAAAAACATAGATGCACCTTTTTTAGAAGTCCCAACTGGCTGTCTAGATAAGCTTGAAGGGCCATAAATTCATTTGAATGCTGTAAGGATCTTGGTTACTGGGATTGTCCAGCATTATATCCTTTACAATATTAACCCATTTCGCCTAATTTTGGCTCAATGGCCTGTTTTTAAACATAAAGTTGCGGTCCTATAAGCCCTCTAAAAGGAGGAAAAATGTCCGCATGTGTTAGCGTGGTAGACGGGGATCGAACCCAGCTCTTACAATATAAATTAAAAAATAAAATTCAAACAATTAAAAAATTTAAGTTAAATTTATTCGACCTCTTCCTACTTAATATGCAATATAGACACTAGTTTAGAAGTGTAGCTATTTTGTCTAAAGGCTTCCAATTATTGTACTTTAGGAAGTAATTCTTCAAGCAATTTTGCAACCAATTTCTGCTGAATAAAAAATATTTAAGTAAAAAGTAAAATTTCATCGAAATTATGCAAAATGTAAGTGAACAGCTGAAAACTACCAAAATTGATTAAAATATTTTATGCGGCACAAAAGCTTTTTGCCGCTTTCAAAATTTAAGTTTGTTTGAGCAATAATGTCAGGCCTAACCCTCTTGCAATAGCAATTGTAGCCTACGCTAACTCACACATCAAAATGAACACAGCGAACTCAGTGTGATCCACTGAACTGGTGTGTAGGTGCTGAGTACACATAAACTATTTAAATTTACAAAAAAAGTCCAAATATTACGGCCCGGCCTAAAAACATGGATTAAGAAATGTGACGTCTACAATAAACTGGGTGGCAATAATTACAAATTATAAAATAAATGTTACATATTATTTCGAAAATTAACTCAAATTATTTATGGTCAAGCGTAATTTGAACATATTTACATACATATTTAAGTTAAAAATTCTATAAAATGTTTCACTCTTCTTAAGGCAGTTTTTTTCTTGTGGCCACACTGAGGACCTAACCACATCAATGTGGCCTCCTCTGCACCAACAGTATATTCAGAAGGTATTTCTAAGCCCTCGTTCTATACATTTATTCTAGAAAATAGGATCTTCTTTTAGGACGAACTATGTTCACTTGATTGCAAACCATCTATGAATGATCTATTTGTGGAGTAGTGTGTCTATACAACATATTTTTTATTTTATTTTGGAACTGTGGTGTGACTTTCTTCTATTCCGCTCTGTCATATGCCTTGATCTATCTTATCATACCCATCCTTCCAATATCCTCTTCCATTTGATCGATTTATGGTTTCCTCGACCTTCTGTGTTTTATTCTGCTTTTTTGTACTTTTATCTCAAGTTTCGGGGAAATTAAGTTTTACGCTTGTGAATAAAATGCCTCTTTATTGACTTGTACCATACATAACTATTATATATCTTTCAAAGACGAGATTAAATAGCTTGTTAGTAAAAGTATCTTCTTGTCTAAGTCCTTTTTCAAAGAACGATTTTGCCTAATTTTTCCTTTACCGTTTACCCTGTTTTTTTGATTCTTGAGATAGTTATTTTGGTTTGACAGATTTTTGAGATTTCTTATTCTTTCATGGCTTCTTCTTATACCATGCGTTCTTTTTAAAAGTATACATAGGGGATACTCGTATGTATACTAAAAAGAAAATTTCCCTTATTTTTGCCAAAGCATATTACTTGTTTTAAATTAAAACTATTAAAATTGAAGTTTGCGGTATAATAGGTTGCCTACATATAGGGTAAAACAATAAAAAATAAGGGACTTTTTTTTTACTTTACAAACGAGTATCCCGTATGTATACTTTTAAAAAGAACGCATGGTATATTATGCTAAGATATGCCTGTGCGTAGTTTATATACAAGGTGCTGCAATAATGGCGTATTAACTCGATGGTACGTTGTTAAGTGATCATCCCTGAGTATGAGAAAAATATGGAATATATTCTTTATGTTATATTCCTGAAAATACGGAAGGCCAAAGTTTGATTATTAATTTCTTTAATATTCAATATTAGGGTATAAAAGGATTACCCATTTAAAGATAACAGTATTGTATTGCATTATCTGTAACCTCATTTACCTTGCGGTGTAGAGGGCTTCGTACGCTATCATCTGGAGGTACAATGCTCAACTTGCCCCGGATTCGGAATACAGAGTTGCAGCGCGCCTTTTGGGCTTGAGCAGTAACCATTGTGTGCGGTGTGTGTCTTCGTGATGTGTTGACCTTGTTACTATACCTCTTAGGTCTGTGGTTCTGAGTAGAGCACAGTTAATTTGGCGCCCAACTGTGAATGGTTTCACCGAGCCCCAATCCAATCGCCAAGGCTGCCGACAAATTCCGGGAACCGAGGACTTGCTTAATGCAAGCCTAGCGCCTTCCCAACTGCGCCACGTGGCTTCTTCTTAACTTTTTGTACAAATAACTATTTACCGTTTAAAATCTATACCTAGTATTAATTATGTTAAAAAATTTGATCGTGCAGAAACAGACTAACTTATGCCAATCATTTTATGCGTTATCGTTTTCTAAAAGTCTACAGTAAAGCTACTTGAAAAATTAAATTTTGAAATTAAATTAATAGTATATTATGTATCAAGTTTTATAAACGTCATTTTAGTCACGAGTTTTATTAATCACGAGCGAAGCGCAGCGGAGCGAGTGTTTAATAAAATGAGTGACTAATAAGTTTATAAAACGAGTTGCATACTATACTTTTTCTACGACCACAAATTTAGAAAATATAACATCATATTATTTCATTAAAATTTTGACATTTATTATATTAGGTTAAATTATGCTTGACAAACGTCAAAGTGACGGTTGAAAACTAACTTGATTTTAGTTTTGGCTGTGGCTAATAAAGCAAATACTATTTGAACCTAACTTCACCCCATGAATAAAACATCATTGCCAACTTCAGCTCATGACTAAGAGGCTCTTTAGTCATAGGTTATGAAGGCAGGATTAAAAGGTCACTTAGCGACGTGTATGTTAGTATGTTAAATGGCATTTTAGTTACAGGAGTAGAAAAACAATATTAAAAGTTCAAAACTCTGTGCCCAGGTGCTTAACGTTTTCATTTCAATTTCAGTTGTATCTATTTGGGTTGTGAGTTAGGATTAGGGCACAAGGCTGCAATTCTTAAATTGCTCAGCTCCTAGTCATGTAGAATTAAGAGCGTTGTGTACATGATTTCAAATTTACTAATATAGGTTATGTATTAAAGATATTTACCGTTAATGCACAATTCAAAAAACTGTTTACTAAATTCTGGAGAAATTTCACCAGAAAACGTTACCACTTGTGGTTTCACATGACAAAATTCTCACATTTGTACAACCTCCACAACTTCGTTCTTGCGAACAGGGATAACGCTGCGATACAGCAATGGGGCATAACTTTACGAAACGGCAACGGGAGAGACTTCATGACATAGCAACGGGTACAGCATGCAATGGTCCTCACAGTAACGAGACTTGGGCGAGAGTACTACGACAAATTATTACCTCGACTTCCCGAATATGGCCACTTTGGAAGTCTCCTTCAGCAAAAATCCGCTGAACGCGTGATATTATAAGAGCCCTGGCACTTTCACACGCTGCCCTTCAGCTTGGAATTCATCCCGGGCTAATGCCAATTGCCCAACAAACCACTGACTGTTCTTTTACTGCCTGCACCAACGAATGATCGAGCGACTTCAAAAGGCACCACCGAAACGACTTCAACGGGCACACAACTACATTCAACAGCGTCCCAGGGCACAGCGCACACAGACAAATAATTTCTAAGGAGATACCAAGCCGCAGGACGCTGCTCGAGGGCCCACAACCTAAACAAACTTTCTTGAAGACGGAAGCAAGAGACTCCGTTCACTCGAGACCGCCTGCGCCAATTTATTGGTCAGACGCGAGGCAACAGGCCTCTAATCAAGCAGTTACGATAAGATATCTTAAGAGTGTGCACTGAATAGCGCGTACGCAGAACGTGCTTTTTGAAAACCGTCTTTAAGATAGGGTGTCTTAAGGGTGTGCGTCGCATAGCGCATACGCAGATCAGGCTTTTCGAAGAAAATTAAATGCTGAGCCCATTTGTCGGCAACTTTTGCAATGACTTAAAGAGATCGGCATAGAGCTGGATAATATAGAATATCAAGGTCTACTCACGGAAAACCGACCAATGTTCCAGAGGTCAGAAGATAATAATCATATATAATGCAACTAGTGGGTTCTTGATTATCAAATAATCATTTCTGTTTACCCGAGATATATTGTTTGGCAATTACGCGAGTCCGAAGGACGAGCGTGATTGCCTAAAACAATATATCGAGTGGAAACAGAAATGATTTGATAATCAAGAAGACACGAGTTGCATTCGGCTAGATAATATCACGAGTTAATAAACAACGTTTGAATAGTGAATTTTAAATATTAAAAGTACAGTTAATGTGGTTGTTATGACAATTGTACTGACAACAGGTAACGTGATGTGTGTGAAGGCGTGTGATTATCACCTATTAATCAGGAAGGTATGTGATTGTCAGTTGCTGTGTACATTATCAAAAGTTAGTACATGCGTAACTATGCATTGTGCCGTTTTTCATTGGTTGATGTTAGAGGGAGTGGTATAATCATAATAATGAAACCGATCAACAAAACTCAGAAGAACAACTTACGGTAACTTTTAAAGAAATAAAGGATATTATAAAAATACTGAAAAACAATAGATCTCTCGGACCAGGAGGTATATCTCCGGAGCTTATAAAGTATGGACCCGAAAAGCTTCTTCGTATGATCCAAAGAATGTTTGAGAGAGCCATTAATGGAGAAAAGTTGCCACAGGAATGGACAAATGCCTATATTACATCAATCTTCTACAGAGTCATCAGCGTTATATCTACAATGGGTAGGCTCTACTGAAAACTAATTAAAGAACAATTGGAGGAAGATATTAAGGACAAAATAGGAGAGGAACAGGCGGGGTTTACAGCGGGAAGATACTGTATGGATCACATCTACACAGTTCAACAACTAATCGAAAAGAAAATGGCTAAAAATAGATCAGTACATCTTGCATTCATAGACTTAAGAAAGGCATACGATTCAATACCAAGAGAAAAGCTTTGGAAATCTATGAAACAACTCAACATCCCAAACAAACTGATCATCGCAACCAAAAACCTGTATCAAGGGAACACGGTGGCTATTAAACTAAATAATAAAATCGGACAAAACTTTGAAACCTCCAAAGGGCTATTACAGGGATGCTCAACGTCTCCTGCACTATTTAAGATATTCCTTGAAGTAACATTAACACCATGTAAACAAAAGTGCGAAGGCATGGGAATGCCAAATAGAAATGAACATCTATTCACCTTAAGTTTCGCGGATGATCAAGTAGTAATGGCACAGGATGAAGAAGACCTAAGCTACATGATTCGCAAACTGACGGAAGAATACTCAAAAAACGGGCTACAAGTGAACTTTAAGAAGACAGAATACCTAGCCACAGGAATGGAAGACGTCGCAGATCTAGAAGTCACAGACGAGATCACATTAAAGGGGAATAAAAGATTTAAATACCTAGGTTTCACTATCTTCAAAGAAGGGACAACCACAGAAGACATGAAGAACAACATAGTGCAAACTAGATCGTGTATTAGGCAACTAAATGGGATTCTATGGAATACGCACATTACAAAGAACACAAAAAAGATTATCTTTAACGCAATAATTAAAAGTATCATGACATATGGAGCAGAGAATTGGGTAATAAAAAAGAGTGACCAGAGCAGAATTATAGCCACAGAGATGGAGTACTGGAGACGGTGCGCTAGAAAAACAAGACGGGATAGGATTCCTAATGAAGAAATAAGGAGAAGGATGTCGGTAAGGAGGACATACTGACCTACATCGAAGGAAAACGCCTGCAATGGTACGGCCACGTTAGGAGAGCAACACCCCAACGATGGATAATAAAGATAACGGAATGGAGCCCATTAGGAAGACGTAAGAGAGGACGACCCAGAAGATCCTTTAGAGATGAGGTGGACGAGGCCATGGATAGTCTCGGAGAAGGAGATTGGAACAACAAAGAAATGGAGAAATCGGTTGAGAGAGGGCAGACGGCAGCAGCTGTAAACACCCTATATAGATAGAATATATAGAATAGAAATTTGTTCAAGGTAAAGGACCACCACTTAATCTGAATGGGAACTGTAGTCCGTGAACTAAACTGAACAGGTATTGCTAGTTATTTGGCTTTACACCATACGCTGCTGGCACGAGTCTAGAAGAAGGCGGTAAAGACTAATATTCGAAATGAGAGCGCGGAAGCGTCTAGATTTGAATGAGAAGTTCGGTAATTCCGAACAGTAGTTCAAAGGTGTCAAGGTGTCCTAACAAGATGGAAGAGCAGATCTTCATATTTTATAGTATTTTCTTTCCAGCCAAAAAAGTAGATAAAAATTCATTTTTTTTGTAGGATTTGTTTCTGAACGTAGAAATATTTAACGTCAAAATAACTACCTTAAAACAATCGTCGTTAGGCGTAGTACATAATGAACAACATCCGCCATTTAATAGAAGGGAAATGTGCAACCCATGCTGCGTAAGTGAATAATTTTTCAAAAGGTGAAAAAATCATCTAAATCTAATAACTGCGTTGGACTATCTTTTCAACTCCTACATTAACACGAATTCTGTATTATTGACACAACTGACACCCATTACTATTATTTTATATATGAAATGCAGTTTTTTACCTTTTAAATAACATCGAATAATACGTACATGCAACTTGAAGCAGTTATACAAAAGATATATTTAATATCGTATGTACCAGCGTTGGCGGTTAGTAAAATTTGACATTCAGTTGAAAAGCAGTGGGCTTAATATCATCTCCACTTATAATTTATGATGTGAATGCTGTATCTCTTACAATGCAATTTCAGATAACATGTTTTGAAAACGACCTTTAAAAATGCATTCATCGAGAAAAAATGAGGATACCAATCTAACTATATAAGCAATTGTATACAAACAATACTTATTGCATTTTAAATATATTTTGATTTTTTTATAAATATTATACATTAACCTTCTTGTTGAACAATAGTATATTTTCAAATTGTAATATAACTTCTGAATTATTTTTTTTTATTTTAATCATGACTAACAAAAGTATATGTTTAGGAAGCGAAGAATATTACTGCAAACGTAAGATCAGAAAAATTATATACAAACAAACATGTAGTATTGTACTTGTTACTTAGCTACCAAAGTAATTCTTGCATTTTCCATTTCGGTTACTCTTATGGCAGATAGTATTTAAACCTTTTCCAATTCATGGAATTGCCATGTTCGGTACAATTTTGGGCAATCTGCATATTTCACAGGCTTCACATACGTATTTGGCCTTCTTATCTGAAACGCAAGGGCATTCGGGCTTTTCACCCAGAATTTTACGAATACTGCTCGCAATTCACATGTAATCTAGGATTTGCCATCATTTGTATTTGTGCTGTTTTATCAATTGCAATTTTACTTTTTTTTTAGAAAAATGTTCTCGCCATCTTTATATAATTTAGCTATTAATATCTGCCTTATTTAACAAAGAAAATATGGCTAGCGGTCAGCTTCGGCTGTTTTGTGCTACGTTATAAGATCTAAATAATTCTTCCAACACGTCAATATCACACTTACTACTGAAATTATAAAACGAGATAATGTCAGGGAGTTGCTCTCCTGAATCGTCAACTGCATTAGTGTGATGATATCAGTAAGACAACAAATCCTTCTTGGAAACATAGGAACACATCCGTCTTGGAAAGCAAACATAATACAGTATAGTTCTCAAATTTGTACTTTCAAACTTTCCGCCGGTATATCCGGTATAATTTTTCTGATTATTTCCACAGCAATTAGTTTATGAGTTTCAAGTAGTTTCGCTAGGAGATCGAGACCAGCGTACCAATTGTTGCAGGAGATATTAAATGCTGTTCCTCATATTGAGCAACTAATCGATCTACTATGTCTCTAGGCCTATCGCTGACATGAAATAGTCCTTCGGATTGCTGACCCGCATACACCTCCATATATTACAGCACACAATAGGTACCAACACACCTTTGAACAATATTTGGTCGGCTGGTTTGGCATATATTGCCTAAAACAACGTTTGCCACGGAATGATTCCAATGTTTCATTTGCGAATAAGTGAATTTGCAAATATTAAGAATTTAAATGTCCTTTGACCTATAGTGCAACGAAAGATGTCCATCCCAGGACCATCATCAGTCCATAGCTCATACAAGTGACGGTGGTTGACTAAACACGGCTTCGATATCTGGTATAAATGTTTCTCCATAATTAGGATACTCTTTTTATTTATTGAATTTTCCGAAATTGTTTAATTAGTGTTGCACCGTTTTTTGCATCGTCTCATTAGGTAACCAATGTAGACAATAAGTATATTTTTAACCTCTCGGATTGACAAGTAAATACGTAATAGGGTTTCTTCTCCTGGTAAATATTTACATATGATTAGGAATTTTAACGAGGTTGGCAACTTATTTGTTTTCCATAGTGAAACAACAGAGATGCAAATTGAAAAATAACGAACATTCGTTTAAAATCATACTGTTTTAGAAAAATTTTGCTAAGGGCTGAGACCCTATTTTCTTAGTGTTATGTAAACTGAGTCAAAGAGTCTCCTGTGAGGCATATAATGTTTACTAACATCATAATAGCCCAAATAATATACCTAGAGGTAAAAATAGTGCACAGATTGCATACAATTCTATAACATATGTTTCTCTACAGCTTTTTATAGCAGTAGAAAACAAAAGATGAATTATTTCTTCGTAAGCAATTTGTTGTGATTAGAATACGTTGATGTACGTTTCCGCAAGAACAGATTTATCGCTAGTTCCAGTCCTGTGACAGAAGTTAAGGCGAATTGGAAAAAGCCAGTGTGTCAAGGTTATGTACTATAGTGATAGAGTAAATTTTGAATAACTGAGTTTGAGAAACATATTGACAGTTGAACATAAAAGGTTGACATTTATAATTTACAATAAATATAACTTTGTGAACAAATTTATAATAAAGTTTACTCATAAGAGACGTTTAAGTAGTATTACATATCTAAAACTATATATGGGAATTCTCACATAAAGTTATCCAA
Organism: Agriotes lineatus; assembly: GCA_940337035.1. Lineage (NCBI taxonomy): Eukaryota > Metazoa > Arthropoda > Insecta > Coleoptera > Elateridae > Agriotes > Agriotes lineatus. The sequence goes on from CALNHX010007630.1 coordinate 28,798, forward strand.
TTAACCTGTAAAATTTGACATATTACAATTTTAGCTAGACCATTTTATTTTGTTATAGTGGATCGCTAGTTTTTTTTGTTCCAAATCTTCACGGTTTCTCTAGATATTTCTTGTTTATGCCATAATATGCCTGTTTGTAGCCTAAACATAGTTAATCTGCATTAATATTATTTGTTTTCCAGTATTGTTCGTATTGTGACTATGTATCTTTCACTTCAAAACTCTTGTAGAAGATATTCTTTCTACATATGTTTGTCGCTCGGTTTCCTATTATTGTCCTTACCACTTCATATACGAGTTAAATAAAGGTATCTCACGGTAATTGCTGCACTCGAGTTTATTTCGTTTTGTCGTGTACATAAGGCACACTATTGCATTTCCCCATTTTTTCTTCTTCTTCTTCTTCTTCTTCTTCTATTAATTATCGCGCTTCGACAGCTTGGGTCATTAGCGCGTTGTGGTGGCTTGGATAGCTATTAACACTTTGGTTGGAGCATCACTGTATTAATGTCACTGTATCGTTGTCACTATATTGTTAGCACAGATCATTAGACGAGTTTTATTAAGCCACTGTGTGTTAAAAATTTTAACAGGTTGGTTTCCGATTTTTCGCTATTGTTCAAAGCCTCTTCCATAGAGTTGGGGATGTGATATTCAGTTCTCTCTTTTGAGTATTTTAGACATTCTGTGATAATATGGGCAACAGTGATTCTGGTGTTGCATGTTTCACACATTGGAGCGGCTTGCTTCTGGAGAAGATAAGCATGGGTTAGCCTCGTATGGCCGATTCTAATTCGAGTCAAAGCGATTCTTTCTCTTCTGGTCAAACGGTATTGATCTTGCCATGGAGTCACTTGATATTTTATTGCGCGCAATTTATTATTTTCTATATGAGCCCAAGATTCTTGCCATTTTTTTGTATTGTAGGATATGCATACAGTTTTAAGATCTTGATGTGGAATTTTATCATTTATTATTGATTGACGAGAGTATATTGCATCTTTTGCATATTTATCCGCTAATTCATTTCCAGGTATTCCTATATGAGACGGAATCCACATAATGACGACGGATTTCCCAGAGCTATGAATATTTGTGTATAGTTCTAAAATCTCTTGGACGTAGCAGTGTGATAGCGAAGCTTCTTTTAATGCAGAAATGACACTTAAAGAGTCTGTTAGAATTAAAAATTTTTGATAATTACTGTCATCTATGTATTTAAGTCCCTGGAGAACCGCCCATGCTTCTCCCGTAAAAACACTGCTATGTTCATGTAGTCTGTATGTATAATGGCCCGATGGTGTTATTATTGCGGCTCCAGTTCCTTCCTCCGTCTTAGATGCATCAGTAAAGATTTCATGGTGTTGAGGGTAGTTAGAAAGGAGTTCGCAGTAGTGGGCTTTTATAATTTCGTGATTTATTGTGTCTTTGTTGAATTGTTTGAGGGTTTCAATCAATATTGGTTGCTTTAAGATCCAAGGTGGTGTGTCACTCAATTTTTGTTGCATAACCTGGCTAAAATTCATGTCTGTGTTAATTATTAGGTTATTTAATCTTTGGTAAAAGGGTAAGGGTAGCTTAGGTTTGGATTGGAACAAGGTGAGAAAACGATTTGAAAATACCATGTCATGTACCGGGTTTTCTGGATGGGCGCTTATTTTTGCCGCAGAAGATAATGATAGTTGGTTTCTTCTTAATTCTAATGATGGTTCTCCCGCCTCGGCCAAGATGCTGACAGATGGGCTAGTTCGAAAAGCTCCTCTTGATAATCTTATTGCTGTATTTTGGATTGGATCAAGTAGTTTGAGAATATAACATTTTGATGACGCATATGCAATGGAACCATAATCAATTTTTGATCTTATTGTGGCTTTGTATAAATTAAGAAGGATGGCTGAGTCAGCTCCCCAGTTTGTGTTGGATATCGCTCTGATAATGTTGAGTCTTCTGATGCATTGATTCTTTAAGTTTTTGATATGTGTTACCCAGGAGAGTTTTTTGTCAAAGATTATTCCTAGAATCTTTATCTCATTGACATAATTTATAGGGGTGTTATTGAGTTGTAAGATTGGACTGTTATTTATTCTGTTATACCGATGGAAATGTATACATTTAGTTTTTGATGTAGAAAATTTAAAGCCTGATGTGCGTGACCATGTCAGTAGATTGTCAATAGTTTTTTGTAGAAGATTTCCAATCGATGTTAAATTTTTGCCTTGACAATAAATAATTAGGTCGTCTGCGAATATAGTTGTTTTAACAGGAGCAGTGATATTGCTTACTACATCATTAATTGCGACTAGAAAGAGAATAACGCTAAGAATGGATCCTTGGGGAATTCCATTTTCTTGAATAAATGTAGTAGATAATACCCCATTTGATTTGACTGTGAAATTACGTTGTTGGAGAAAGTTAATTATGAACGAGACAATTGATCCTTCTAATCCCCAACTTATTAATGTTTGAATTATTTTGAATTTCCAAACCATATCATAGGCCTTTTCTATATCGAAGCAGACAGCTATAACGTGTTGTTTGTTAGCAAAAGCCTGATTTATTTCACTTTCTAGTAGAATTATGGAATCACCCGTTGATCTGAATTTCCGGAAACCATTTTGAGTATTAGTAAGTAGGTTGTTTTTCTCTAAATGCCAAACCAGTCTTCGATTTACCATTTTTTCCATTATTTTACACATGGTACAGGTAAGGGCAATTGGTCGGTAGTTATCTGTGCTTGTTTCTGTGTGCCATGACTTTGTCCTTTATTAATTCACATATCTTTATTACCAGTGCCACTGCTCCATCCTATCTTCAGGAGGTTCGTTGTAATTTTTCAACATCTATAATATAATTTTCCTTAATGTGTGTCCGTGAGTCCGTGGCACGTTCCGGCTTCACAGATGTTTATATTTGTTTAGGTTTTGTTTTTCTTATCTTGGCGCTCGGCTCGGAGCTTATCGCGTATCCTATTTCACACGTGCGCGTAGCGCGCCGTTTGCTTGTATTAATTTATTCTTTAGCTTCCTTTTTTCTTGGTGATATGTTCTGTTGTAACCCATATTACCCGCAAGAAAAAGAAACGAGTGGTTCGACGAAGATTGCAGGGAAGTTATGCAGCACAAGAAGGCAACCAGATTAAAGTGGCTGAGCACAGGAAAGGAAGAGGACTACAGGGCATTCCAAAGAATTAGGAAAGACAGCACGAAATTAATAAAAAGGAAGAAGACAAGATGGATAGAGGAAGTAATGGATATAATAGAAAAGGATAGCAAGAACAATACGAAATTATACAGATATATTAGAAGGCAGAATATGAAAAGAAATACAACAAACATAAGCACCACAACATGGAGAAATTATTTTAAGGAAATATTGACAGAGAGCGATAGGGCGACAGGAGAAGAAAAAGGAGGACATCGAAAGAATGAAAACTGGGAAAACGAAGAAGTTGATGCGCCCACTGGAGAAGAGCTCGCACTGTAGTTAACGAATTAATAAAACACGGAGGAGAAACTTTAAACAAAAGAATCTTTAAATTATTAACCCAAATATGGAGGGAAGAGAAAATGCCTCGGGAGTTGAAAGAACGTATAATAGTCCCAATATATAAGAAGGGAGACCCAAAATCCTGCGAAAATTATAGGGGAATTACACTACTAAGCACTCTATACAAGATTCTGACCACAGTAATAAATAAAAAACTAACTAAACACACGGAAATACAAATTGGAGAATACCAGAATGAGTTTAGGAGGGGCAGGTCTACCATAGATGCCGTACACACACTGAAGCAAATAACTGAAAAATTCTATGAACACGGACTACGACTACATATTGTATATATAGACTTCAAAAGAGCATTCGACAGTCTGAAAATAGGGCAGGTAATAAAATCATTGGAGGATATGGATATACCGAAGAAGCTGATAAGACTAATACAAATGACAATGGAAAACTCCAAAGCCGCAGTCATGACAGAGGAGGGACAAACTGAAGACTTCGACATTAATCTGGGAGTAAGACAGGGAGACGGATTATCTACAACACTGTTCATCACAGCGGTAGAGGCAATAGTGAAAGACTGCAATCTCAAAGGAGCAATAACTAACAAAGCAGTGCAAATTGTCGCGTACGCAGATGATCTCACGGTGATCGCCAGGGATAAGAGAAGCCTAGGAGAAGCGATTGAAAAGATAGAACAAGAAGCGAAGAAACGGGGCCTAATAATCAAACAGGAAAAGAGTCAACTATGAGTTCGTAGTAGTGGGAAATTTCAAATACTTAGGTATTATGATTAACAATAAAATTAATAGAAGCGTGGAGATAGATCACAGGATACAAGTGAGACATAAACCGTACTATAAATAGAAAGACATAATGAAAAGTAAAAGCATAAGTGTGAAGACAAAAATGAGGGTGTATAGAGCAGCAATTAGACCGGTGGTGACCTACGGCGCAGAGATGATGAACATAACAAGCCCGGACTACGAAAAGCTAAGAAGATTTGAAAGGAAGATGATAAGAAAGATATATGGACCAAAGAAATTAGCAGACGACGAATACAGAGGACTAATGAACTTCGAAATAAAAAACATCCTAGGAGGGGAAGATATAGTGAAGGTAATGAAAGTGCAAAGACTTCGCTGGTATGACCACATAAGAAGAATGGAAGACACTAGAGTGGAAAATTACAATGTGGAGAATGGACACAGGAAGGGGAAGAGGGATACCAAAAAGCAGATGGGAAGACCAGGTACTAGAAGACATAAGGAAGCTAGGGATACAAGAATGGAGGAGAAAGATAATGGACCGAGACACATGGAAGAAGATAACGGAGAAGCAAAGACAAATGACAGGCTGGAATAAGTCAAGAAAGAAAGAAGTGCACTAACTCACCACAAAAAGAGAGTTCTAGAGCTCAGGAAAATGATCGGCTACAATTTCTTAAGGAATGTACAGCCTCTATATATATAGCCCATATTACTAGCACGTAGCACCGCAACTTTCTTTTTCATTCTCTTTACTTTCGCTTCCGTTCAGTCTGCGTTGCTTTAATTTTCTTGTGGGGTGTTCTCTCCTGGATTCCATTTTTTGTATGCCTAAGCACCCACCACCAGGGAGGTTGATAGAACCGTCAGCGATGTCAATCGAAAATAAACTAATAACCTCAACTAAGAGAAGAAAGAAGAAAACTGTTAGCATTGAAAATGCTAATTTCTAGAATGGAAACATTAAGTATCTACAACCGAACACCAGCTGGAAAACATGAATAAAACAGATTTTCTGTTTAGAATAATTTATTAAGTTATTCAGGATAAGAACATATAAATATTAATTATCGCATTTACAATGCATTTTTATGAATACAAGGAAAACGAAAGTGTTCTCTGATTTTGCTTGCACGCTATTCTCTAGGTAGTCTAAGCATGTCAATTATTTAATTTAGTTTACTAGTGTATTTATGGGCTGCAATATTAAACACAAAAACTCGGATGCCAGGTGTAACCATCGGAGATCCTTGATTTAAGACACCGAAACTTTTGGATTTCCTCTTTAAATGCTCATCTAAGGTTCGTACACTCTTCGGGCGTACAAGAAGTGGCATCGCGTGTGTGTAATGAAGGTATGAGAACTCTAAATTTTGTGTCCTGCCTACAAATACTGTTTTAGCGCACTTTTATTTTCCTCCCATGAGTTACTTAACGGCCAGGTGTAGACACGCAACTCCATAATTACGTCTTGTGTCGACAAACTTTTCTGCTCTGATTGTTATCTACAACTATTATTGTACTTCTCATAATAGCATTTTTCATAATATTGGGATTAATTCAGTTTGCCTAATAGAATGGGCTTTTTTCTTTTTGCTATTCTTCTTTCTCATCGGCAAATCATTATTACCAAACTGTCATTTACTTTGTTCAAAATTATATATTACTCTGTGCTGTAGAAAAAAATATTTCTCAAGTTTTTGCCGTTAAAGATGTGGTGTCTCATCAAACATGGCGAACAGGTAGTATTGTTCATTCGTCCTTTACACGCCAATAGTTATCCAATTCTTGAATAAGCCATATCGCTTTAAACCATTATGTTGTTACCACTACTTATCTGTAACTATGAGCACTTGCATGCTGCATCAATGTTTCTCCCGTCAATATTTCAGGTTCTCTAAAACATCTGTTATTGGTGAAAATAGTAATCATGGCAGTGGATTCTTCCATAGTTTTCTATCTTGAGCCTTGTTCGTCAATATACTCACTGGCTTTTCAGTTAGTTGTTTAATTTTATTCATTCAAGAAGATTTGTTTGTATTTTCCCTCACTAAATAATAATTGTTATCATGTTATCCAGATTTCTTTTAAAATGTGACCGAAGTATCAACATTTTCATTTTTTATTTATATTAGATAACCTCTGCTTTATTTGCACTTTCTTATAATACCAGTAAAGTATATTATGCACTTCATCAACCAGCTATTAGATAATTCGAGATATGTCAATCTTTCAATGTTTCTTAATTTTTGTACCCTTTGGACTTTATACCGTCCATGCGCTTTATTAGGTTCGAGATATGTTCTGCAATGTGTGCACAGAGTGAACTGCGGACAAGCAACACCTACTTACCTCACAATACAAATACACGCGGTCAAATACTCAAGGACAAACACCCCTTATAGACTATTTAATAGCAAATGAAAATATTTACCCTTAAGAGATACTAAATGTTCGAACCCTGAATTTGGCTAACATAGGCACAGACCACGAGCTTATGATCTGCAAATTCCACTACAATAAAATACAGAAAAACCTAAATCTCCTTGTTTGGTAACTTTAATACTGAGATATTCTGTGAACACAGTATTCAATTACTGCATGAAAAACTCAACGTTTAGCTAAAAATATCCAAGAAAACCGATAACTGAGATACTTAGCAGAGGATAAAAAAAACCAAATATAAAATATAGCTATAATTTTCCTAAGTCTTTAAATTACATCAAATATCCCCAGATAGGTCGATAACTTATAAACTCAAACCATCTCAGAAGGCAGCAACACAATATCTGAAATAAAGAAGGTAGCAGTAACGTGTTTCAAGATATTACATTAAAAATGATAGAGACAAAAACCAATTCTGTAGTGTGTTATGTAAAGAAATATAAAACCAAGAGGATTAATATAACTCCATAGATTTCTATAAAATAATCAAACTTATAGCCAAGTCGTTTAAAGCACAAACATGGGCAATAGATACTCATCAAGGTGAACACCCCAACATAAAAGAACCTGATATTTAAAAAAGAGGTTGGCCAAGCCATAGAATATTTCAAAACTGGCAAAGCTATTGCTAACTACAGAATATATGCTGAAACAATAAAAATCATGGAAGATATAGAAACTAACATTATTTCTGCTCTTTGTCGAAGAATATGGGAGACAAGAATCTGACCGAGTGACTGGTGTAACTCTGTGTGTATCGTGTTACACAAAAAAGGATCAACACAAATATAATAGATTAATAGCGCCAATCCCACACGGTAGTAAAATACTACTGAAGTAGATTATAATAATATTATTATCAATGGCATGCTGGAAACATACTTATCGCGTCAAATTCCCAAAGAACAAAAGAGATTTGTAAAAGATACGGGTATCTGCAAACAATTATAAATCTTCATCAGATAATAGAAAAAGCAGAGAATATAATCATTGTTTATTTGTTTGCTTTATCGACTATCAAAAAGCCTTTGATACCAATACATAGAAGAAAATCTGGATGGTATAAGTGGAAATGTGAGTTTCAGGTCGCCGAATTTACCTTATTTCAAAACCTGTAGGACAATGCTACAAGGGTGGTAACAGAAAGGGTGATCTACATGGTTGTATTCTATCTTCACTTCTTCTTAACATATATGGAGTGCATAGCATGAGACGAATACGAGTAGAAGCCATGAGAATCAAGGGTGAACTAATTAATCATCTCCGTTATGCTGATGATACTGCTATCATGACAACATCAGAAGAACAACTGCTTCAATTTATATAACTACTATTACTAACGTGAAGAATATGGTCTCCAACTCAATAAAAACTACAGTAGTTATCATAGACAGATTTGATTAGAATAGAACTAAATACGAACCAAATTGGAGAATTTGGAACAGTCGACCATTACATGTATCACGGATCGTATATCAGCAGTAAAGGCAACTCAACAACTAAAATAAGGAGACGTATACAAATGAGTAAAGACACCACGGCTAAACTCAACCGAATATGGAAGATAAGCAAATAACTAAAGCAACAAGAATAAAAATATTTAAATTGCTAGTTTTCTCATTCCTATGCTACGCATCAAAAACGTGGACGATAAGAAAATGCGGCCGAAAAAAAATCGACGCATTCGAGATGAGATGTTGAAGGAAGAACAAACATTCTATATCTCTATCTTGAAATAGATTATCTAAATATACAACAACGTCTTTCCACTACAATTATAGGAAGATACTACAATATTTTGGGACACATTGAAAGAAGTGACTACTATCTCTTAGAAAAAATTATAGTACAAGGTTGCATTGAAGGAAAACCTCGCGGAAGATCTCAAAAGACATGATTGATCACAGTAAAACTCTTACTGCAAAGTGTCTTCACCAAGTCACGCATGATTTTACCAATAGAAGCGAATGGAAACAAAACTTTACAAAACGGTACCATATGATCACAACACTTCTACAAAAAAGTTAACGACTGCATAGTGTTAGTAACGTTATACTTTTCTGGCATTTTCTGTTTCCTCTTTTTTAAAACTAGGTATTGCCTTTCAGTCTACTGGAATTTGTTGCTACTTTTGTAAGAGCTTTTTCCCAGCATTTTCAACATTCTGTTGGTAGTTGAAACTTGACTTGTTCTAAATTTGAGGGTCTTACATGAATCCTTAATTTCCTTTTTTCTTACTTCCATATGGTTTTCTGGTAACAATTGTTGGGCTATTTGTGTACACTCTATGATTACTTTGTTTTATTTGTTCTGATTATGGTTCACATTCTTTTGTCTGCACCAATGAAATCATCTGCCATCTTCAGACTATGTTCTTAGTATCCTTGTTTCATTTTCTCTATGTCTTGGTTTACTATACCTCGCTTTCTAGCTTCTGTGTTGTGTTACTTAGATGGTAGAGATATAGTGAGATATGTATTGTTAGGCGTGTATGATTTGATATTACTATTATTAGATTTTTATTGAAATAAATGACTCTATTAATCTCAAAGGGTTCGGTTTTCTACATCCTAGCAAATATGATTAAATGTATAATTATAGGCAATACATTTGATATTAAGGTAATTATTGTGATTTTTATTATTTTTAAAAGTAATCGCTTTAACCACCACTTGTTTATCCAATAAAACCGCTACAAAATAAGATATTTCAACTGATGGAAACAACTTTGCAAACATGGCGCTCCAACCTCTCAATTTATCAAAACAAGTTGGCTTCACACTACTAATTACATCAGTGTTTACGTAAGAGTGCGTTGCTTAAGTTATTTAACAAAAGTAAATAAATAGACGCCACAACAAAACAATCACGATGCGCTTGTTTCAGAAATGTGCAAAAACTGACGCCACTTTAAAAATTTCACCAAATGTATTTTTAGGGTAACTTGCTAATCTTATTTGGCTTCCCTAATGCAAAACAGGACACCAGTCGTCCCACGACGGGCAGGGGCTCCTCTTTCTTTCCGTTGGTCTGCTATAACAAGCCAGATACCTCTTCGAACGCCACTTGCAGCTTGCACCACTCCAATACTGCTTACAACTCCGTCTTTGCCACAGTCCTAGGGCTCCACACTGCTCAGAACGAATGTCGCTGCCTCCTTACTGCTTCTAGGGCTATGCTAACCTCACAACAGCCCCAAAAAGAGCCACAGGAATACCAGCTATCACTCCACGTACTATTCCACAGGGGTGTAACGAATCAAAACAAACCTTCTGTAGCCTATTCAAAAGACTCTGCACTAATTATAAAACACTGAATTGGGAAAAATGGGTATTTATTCGCTTTTCAATTGATTATTTATTTGTGGGGGAGCCAAAATAACACACCGCACAGCTTGGCCTTGCTTCCCCCTCTTTTATTTGTTTTTATTCATCTTACATTGTTATTCATTATTTCTAAGTGTGTTCTGATTACATTTTATTTTTCCAAATTATTAACTCAAAGTCAATGACGTTCATACAATTTGCAAAAATTAAACTAGCACATTTATAGAATATTTTCTAAAACAATATTTGAAATGCTTGAAATGTTATTAATTGCTATCATAATTTTAGAGTTTTTAAAGGTGTTCCTTGCAGCATATTACGTCTCGAGTTCGTTAGATACTCCTGAAATGCATAGTACCCCAGTGGTAAGATCGCACTTTTCTTACCGCGTTCTCGAAACCCCAAATATTGTTAACTGAAGCAAGCTTTTGAGCGTAAAACCAGGGACGTGTCGGTCATGTTCCTCGAATTCGTTAAATACAATTAAAGCATGGCAGAGAAGACGCCGCAGATTACGTGACAGTTTTTTTCCTTTTCGGCTACCGCCTCTAATTAGTTCTGCTTCTATTTATTTCCGTGCTGGTTGCCAGATAGCAGAATCGTAGGAGGAAATAAAAACCTACACGCAATCCGCGCACTCAGAAAATCGAGAATTACACGAGCATAAAATGAGCTAATTGCGGTGCACGGCATGCTGTTGCGCTACAGTTAATTTCCTTTGTTGTACACTTGAATGAGTACAAAACTGGCACTAAATCCGCAGTGACAGTCTGAAATTCGCAACGAATGAACTGCACCATTTCTATACGCTTACTGCACGATATTGTGGATATACTTTTACAATCCGCGCGTGCATGTTTTCATTCGCTATACATAAGCTGCATGGAATTAAATCAAAAAAAGCAGAATGAATACATTTAATTTATCGAAATTCGTCAAATATGCAAACTTAATTATTTAAAAACGCCTTAAGTTTTAAATTTTCCATTTCGAATCCCAAAATTGGACATTCGCGGTTTGTGTGTGCAGTTTGTACTTCCCTCGTCTAAAAGACGAAGGAAGTATTGTAATCACGAAAAAATCACCTTTCCAGATTTCTTCAGATCTTCACGTTTCAAAGTCCCTAGATGACAAAAAACAGGTTTTCTCAATTCCGTCTGTCGGTCTGTATGTCTGTCTCTTGGCGGTATAACTCAGAAACTATTTCTTGAAGATGATATTTTGCATACATATTATGTATCTATCTGGTATGGAACCGAGAAAATTTCAGACAAATATATACAGGGTGAGTACCTTAAAAAATTAAATTTTGTTAATTTCTGCTTGAACTCAGAAATACATAAAAGTAATAATTTGTAAATAGCGTCGGCTTTATCCTTGACAAAAATTGGACCTAACAGATACAGAATAAATATTCTACAGTCAAAAAAATGTGCAAAGAATAAGTGCGTTCTGTTGACCTTTTTAGGCCGCGAGCCGCATAAATGCGTAAATTCCAAACCTTCAAATAGACGGGAAACACATATTGGGCCGAGGCATCGACGTATATCTTAAAAACTATTGCACATAAATATAGACATCCTGCGTATGATATGTTTAAAAAGGAATAGAGAAATTTTTAGTGAAACAATTATCTGCATTGGTTCATTGATGTAAAAAATATAATTAATTTTCCATTGCCTGATTTGGTTGAAACGCACCTCGTTTTGGAACCAGCGTGAAGGTTCAGCCAGCTGAAACGCAACGATATGAATACGGCTCCGTAGGGTTGCAAGAAATTGGTGAACGAGTTTTCGCAGTCGCAAGCGCCGCGGTTCAAATCCCTCCGGTAACGGATTTTTTTTTTGAAAGTTTATTTAATTTATTAGAAACGTGATGGTACTTTTACTCCTAACTTAATTTCATTTTTTAAATTATTTAGTGTCACAATGTCGACGAGGGAAGTTCTGGGTAAAGCCTTTTACAGATTTTTAAAGTAGTTACAATGAATTATTCCCAATGTAGTGAAATTAAATTTTTAAACGTAACTTTGTAAACTTTGTCGTTAGTGATTTATCGTTCCTTTCGTATTGATAATATAATGATAACATTTAATTTTGAAATAAAAGTGTAAAAGTTTCATACAAAAGATAAAACCAAAGTATAGCCGTGCTCAGTTCTTAAATGCATAGATACTCTGGGAAATTCTAAACCGCAGGTATCAAACCCCGTTATTGCAAAATATAAAAAGATCGCAGAAGCCGTAATAAGTTATGAAATACTTCAAGTTCAATACTTTTTGAGCTAAAAGCCTAGAGTTTGCATCTGTGGAATATATTAACACATAAAATAGTTCACACACGGGATGCTGCAAAAAATTGAGGGTTAATTCCATTTTACGTTATTAAGGGGAACCTCCTGGATAGGCAATGGTTATTAGCGTCATTAGGCCTATATAAAGGGTGTCTCAAAACCTACCAGAAATATTTTAGAATTATTCTTGATTCTATAACTTGTGATTAACATTCATAAAAGTGAATTTACCGAATAAACTTTTTAATACTACTATCATTCTTAAAAGAGTGGGTGATTGCAAATAGTATATGCTGCCTGTTGCATGCTAAGACGCGATTCCTCCAAAATGTGCACTTCCGTAGCAAAAACTAACTGCTTCATATTACCGCAGAGGTAACATTTCATGGGAGTTGGGTCAGGCGAATGCGGTGGCCATGCCACTGGATCGCCTGTTCCAATTCATCTCCTTGGGAAATGTGTATTCAGCCAATTTTTTACACGTAAACTTGCACGAGCGGATGCCTCATCGTGTTCGTACCACATTTCATGTCTAATATGTAATGGGACATATTTGAGTATTATCGGTAACGAATTATCTAGAAAACCTTTGTAATTTTCAGCGTTCAAACGTTGTGGTAATTCAAATTGTCCAGTTAAGCGATCATTTAAAATACCAGCTTCCATATTCACACTAAATATTTGTTGGAAATGTGAGCGTTGCATTCAATGAGGGTTTTCTCTTACCTATTTATGAAAATTATTTATTCCGTCTTTCGCAAAGCAGGCCTCATCAGTCCACAAAATATCAGGCAGGGTATTTTCATGCGTCTGCATCCAATTGCAAAATTTAAAATGGGCTTCCGCATCATTTCCCAGAGCGTGAACTCTTTGATAATGGTATGGATAGAAACATTCCCTTCTTATTGTTCTCCAAATCTAATGAGTTACAAAACACTGGATTATAGTAAAATAATGGTGTCCTTGTTATTTGGATTATTATATGAGACAGTGGCTGTTATGAGTTGTTTAGCGGACTTTTTCCACTGTCTGAGTGTTTTTCACACGACGTTTCGGGAGTTCTTGATCTACTCCCGTCATCAGGCGTGCTTTCGTACGTTTTTTCCTACGTACAGTAGGAGATTTGAACCCGAGTCCACTGATAACTTGTGGTTACGAGTCTGCCACTCTTACCACTAGCCTGGCTAATTGAACCTCCGTATGTAGCTTCTTTCAGCTTCCTATGCTCCTACGGAAACTATTTTCCTGTTTAGCTACTGTTGATGTGTAATCCCATTTTATGCGGTGGTCTTCGTTCCAGACGTGTAACCCTGGAGTTGGTGTTACAGAAGCATTTAAGGTGGTGTACTTATTTGTGCATAATACACCTGATTTCTGGATATTCCAATACGCATAGCAATTCTCAGCGCACTTAATCTCGGATCTTCTAATAAATTAAAATTTGCTTCTCATTGTTTACGGGTAGAAAAACAATAGCTTAGCCATCCGCATGCCTTGGTTGGATTGCTTCCTGTTCTTTTAACTGCTAATATCAATTAGTGACAACCTCACGTGTAGCTAATCTTCTGTTAGGATATCTTCTTCTGTATTCTTTTTGCACCGACCGTTATGAGTGACTTTGTTTTTTATAGATCACACGGTTCTTATCGGCCGATGGCCGTTATCATTGACTACGCTTGTTTACTGTTGGTATACTATACTATACTACCAATACGTATTTAAATACCAGTAATAAAATGATACTACCAATATTTAAATAAAAAGTACTTTATTTACCTTAAAGCACTTGTTTTTCTTTAAAATTTGCTTTCCAGCTGAACACGATTTTCCGTTCGGGACAATTTTCGGGTTCATCGGGACTAGTCCCGGGACTTAAAATTTTGCTCGTAAGGCCCGAAAGTACTTTTGGTCCGTGAACTTGGAAACCCTAATAGTAGGTGACCTTATGTTATGACTTTATGGTGCATCTTTCTTCTGTTAATCTCATTCAAGTCTACTATGTCCCATTGGATGCGTTTAGTTCTTCAAAGCGCCCAATAGACATTATTGATGTTGTGTTGTAGGTAGCGGCATATAATTTTGTTGTTTGTGTCCTATTCGGTTTTATGGTTGATTACGAGTTTTTGCCTCCCCAAAATCCGCGAGGCTGCCTACCTGAGACACTTGTCCTTTTCTTATAAAACTCACCATATTTTGTAGGGCGGGGGCTTTAATAGCCATGTTTAACATAGGACACTACATTTTTTATCCATCGCCTGGGGAGGCACCTGGTTGGCGGCTAGCAACGCCACACTAATTATAAATAAATAATTGAAATAGGCGAAATCTTCAAAAATTTGTATCATTCTTATTTTGAATATTGGAACTTTGGTTAAAAACCTATTGGTAGCTGCTATATATTACTTTCAGATGGTGTAATTGAAATTGCATTCTTTTTCATTAGTTCTCTAACTCTTCAACTAATTGTTCGCATATCATATAAGGATTGTTTGGAATTATTCGAAGAACATTTTATTGTTAGTTTCTTAATTTTATCCACTGTTCTTTTGTGTACTCCGTGTATACCCGTCTTTCCATTTTTTAAATTTTGTTTACCTTAGTATGCGGCAAAGGTTCTCGGTCTGAATATGTTTTATTAAAAGGAGACAAACTTAAACGTGCATGGTATCGCAGTAACTGACCATAATTAACTTTTGAATAGGTTGTCTTCAGCGAACAACCAAATTTTAAAGGTTTCTTAAACACTAATAGTAAAGCTAAACTTAACATAAAAAAGTCATTTGTAGGTTTGCAATTCGTCCTGGCTACAGTGACTATACGAAGATAGTGTGGTCATACGGTTCTTGAGCGACATGTTTCCTCCAACTTCTCAACAGTCTTGCATGAAAACACAGGTGAAAAGTTATTACAATATGACAACGTTACATGTTTAAACAATGCTTTTTGCTATTTCACCCTGAATTTCTCACGCAAGCCTAATGAGCAGTTGGAAGTAACATTGCAGCCAACAATCATATGGCACATTATTTTTATAAAGTCACTGTAGTTCTGGTATACTAAAAAATATTAGCATACAGTTTGTAAGCAAGCTTTTAACATTTAAAACTTTGAATCGTTATTTCCTATTTGATTCTTACTGACTGATGGAAAATTTTATATAACCGAAGCAGTCTTTAGGTCTATAAGAGTCTGCTCTAACAAAAATTGCCGTTTAAATATTTGTCGATGATTTTACACCTTTTGGAAAAACCTTTAATTAAAGATTTTTTCTTCAAACGTCAAATAATTAGGTCATAATTTGACTGTGCTAACTGCGGAGAAATGCAACTTCTTTGCCGGCGGTAGTTTTACTTTTCATTTTCCTGCCATGGAGGGAAAAGTGTTGCTATGGAAACGTTAAAATAATAACACACAACAACAATAAAACATATAATTTAAACGTCATTTTTATTTGTCAAACTAATATTAAACCTGCAATTTGTCAATGTTGCATTTTGAAAATTAAAACCATGCTGTACTGCAGAAGTCTGTGCAGACGAAGTTAAATTTTCTGTAATCAAATAAGATGTTGATGGTTCAATAAAATTTGTCTCGCTGACACTAGGTGTTATAATTTCATTTAATATTTTACTTGCATTCTCATTTTTATTTCGCAGTGACTCCTCTATATATCCTTCTGCTACACTACTTGACTTCCAACCCCCGTGCCGCTTTAGCGACTCAATATTACCTCCTCTATCAATTAATAGTGTAGCAGAAGTACGTCTTAAACAGTGGCCTGTGAATTCCATTGAATTACTTAATTTTAAGAAAGTTGCAACCTTTCTAGGAACACTGCTAATACTATACAGGGTGTAAAAAAGTCTGGAATATAGCAAATATTTCAAAAACTACCGGATATGAATTTTTCAAAATTGGCAGACTTATATAGGTAAAGACGGTACATCTAGGAAGGACAAAACCGTTTCTGTAACTGTACAGGGTTAGTCAGAAAAAATACCAACTTTTGTATTTTAAATTGGAAACCCTGTATATTACCGAGGAATCAAATAGTCCTTCAAAAGACAAATTCAACGATATAGGGTTTGACGGATTTATCTGTCAAAATGACCGATGTGGGGTGACTTAAAGAATAAGGTTTACAACAATAGACCGGTTAATATTGATGCTTTAAAGGATCATATTAGAAATGAGATACGTCAAATTCGATGGGATACTTTTGACAACGTCTTACGAGAATTTAAAGACAGTATCCCATAGAATTTGAAATATGCTAGAAGCACATTTTCTTCAAATTTAGTTACATTCTTTGAATTGCACCACTCTTTAAAATGATCGTACGCGGCACAATATTTCTCGCCAGATTTTGTGGATCTAAGAGATAAGACGGCTTCATTTGCCTCAGTGTCAATTTCTACCGACAAGCTCGATGGCATTTCAAAAACTGGCCGGTCACAACTGACAGCAACACTAAACAATTTATATCTGTCAAAACGTTTTTTGTATAACAATCGAAACTACTCGCATTAATAACGGCTACTGAAACATTAATTGTATGCATAAATTAAACCCAGAGCTGAGTATCAAAAACACAAAAAACAGCTTTATAATACATATTTTAAAACGTTTGAAGAAAAACTAGCATATTTTATTTGGAGGAGAAGTGACTTTTCATGGCTTGCCGTCTATTACCCGCCTCACCGCCGTTCGGCGGGTAAACAAAGGCACGCCATGAAAAGTCATACTTCTCCTCCGTATAATAGCATTTTACATGATACGTGCGGGAACAAGATTTTTGGGAACGCGTAGCGCGGTTTGCGACTCGAGTGCGCGTAGCGCACGAGATTCGCATGCGCTACAAGTTCCCATTACTTGTTCCTGCACAAGACATGTATGCTATTTTTTGCACAACTGCTAAAAGTAAATCATATTTTAATATGAATTTATTTCGATATTCTTCGTAAAAGAAATAGTTTGACATTTATTATGTCGGTAAAGTAGGTATCTAGCTAAGTAGTTGTCAGTTCTAACAAAACTTTTAAATTGATTGATTTATATGCGTTCGTTGCAATAGATATAATCATTTTACGTTTACTACAAAATAAAAAGTTACTTTACCAGTGGCAAAATTCGTCGACGTACCTCGGTGCTATTTAATAACAGCTAGAAATACAGGGTGTAGCGACATCAACACCCTACCACGGCCAACTAAATTAATTTAGTTGGCCGTGACTCTACGAACATCGGCGATGCGTAGCAAACATTTCTGCCAAATGGCGCTGTAGGTATTAATTGTCAGATCTTAATTTAATATTTTTTTGAGGTAATTTTAAATATTTTGAAGTAAAAATGGCAGTAAATTACATTTTCTTTATATATCTTTAATATTATAGTAATTATTTTATTATGGAATTATCAATTAGCCTGAGAAAAAACGGTGCGTAAATCACGCACGTGTGTGTCAAAGTAGTAGAATGACCGTAAAGAAGGCGTTTCCGTGATTCAATAGAGTGCGCGAAAACGTGGTTTGTACGCAAGGAGTGCAAAAAATAATATACTATTGTCGTGTTGTAGTGAATTTGTAAAATATTGCTAGATTTTTATTGCTTTTTTCCCCATTTATTTCACTTCCAGTGGGAAAAGATAGGTCGTGAGCTGAAGGAACAAGGACTCGCTCACGATAGACAAAACAATTGTACTTGAAAAGATATAGGAATTTTTTTTAATTATTTTTATGAACACCACCTGATGTGTCTGCCAGCTTTTTACTGGAAGAATTCTATCAGAAAAACTTCCCTCAATCACGGTCGATATGCTTATTCAGCTGCGAGATACAGACCTACCTTTGTGATTTCTGAAAGGTTTATGGTCTTTCAAGAACTGCACTTTGCTTTACAAAATAAAATCACACAACAAATTCTAGAACTCTATTAAAATAACGTTCAGAAAAAAAAATACATTCCATCAAGCAATGGTAACAAAACAATTCCTACGGATCCTATCTGCTCGTGACGTCATGCAGCGTGGTAAGGAAATCTTAACATATGTTCGTCTAGAATACAATTCCGCAGGGCGCATGGGAAGCTATATTGATAATTCTAACGGGAATACGTCTCCAAAACTTATTTCGCAACCTACATTACTGATTTTTAAAACTCACACCAAATGGATGGCAATTTATACGTGTAATACTTAGCTAGGTACAACTTAACTGAGTGCATTAAGGGATTAAGCGATTCGATTATCAAGGCTGAGCAAAAATCGTAGCTACACTAGCGGCCAAAAGTTTTCCGGCAACTTGGACTCGAAGAGGGTCCAAAAATAAGCAGCTTCAAGAATGACTACGGGAGACATTGCATCCATCTACAACGCTAATTAATGGAAGCTTTTTCCTGGAGCTGCATCAAAGCAGATTTTTGCCGAGATGGTTGGCAGTTACGATTCCGGTGTCCCTTGAAATATATCCGATACAGGGATCGAGGTGAAATTTCCCGGTACTTACCTAGACGACATCAAAATTTCAGATTAGTAGACTGCGTTTGTACTGCGTGCATAAAAAGCAGTGGCGGTGTCAATTCTCAAACAAATCTAAAAAATTGGACAAGTCGCCTAAATTTTAATACACATCGTCTGCACGTTACTACACCAATAAAGCAATTAAAAGTCGCAATTACTTGTGAATACGTTCTTTAGAGTAGTATAGGTTTGATTCTCGAAAACTTTCAATAATCGTAAAGGTTCGTGAAGTAGCCGTAAAAGCTATAAATTAACTATTTTTGAGTTTTTTCAACGGATAAGCTTGACTATCGCTCAGTTGATAGACAGATGCCGGCTATAATTTCATTGTTATTGATCTTAGTATTCATGCCTATGTTTATTAGTGAACTGTTGCGATAATATGTTTTTGCGTCGAAACAACCTAGATCCAACATCAATATACTCCGGGCGTGTGCAGTTGTAGCACACTCTAATACGTAAGTTAGACCAGTTTGCAAGTTAGGCTAAATCGCTTGCTTAAAAAATACACCATCTCCAGAAATATTTATTTTAGTAGCACGCTTACAAAAAATTTTAACTCTGAGGGAGTGAAAAAGGAATGTTGGTTTCTCCTCTTTCGATAACTTATAAAAAAACGTTTAATTATTGTAGAACGCCACGCTAAGCTGTTTTCTCTTCATTTACGTAATTTATCACGAGTTGCTAAAATGTATAAACCACACAGATAATTTACCTAAGTGCAACTACATTTGAGAACTATCTAATTTATTCAACAGCATCAGGTCTAATTATTGATAATTTCAGGAGCAATGGACTGAAGCCCAACAAGAAAGGTTAGAGCTGCAACGAGCCCGCGTCCTGGAAGTGAATAGGCACCTGGCAGCTCTGGCAGAAAGCTGGGAGAGAGGAGGCCTTCCTCTGCACATGAATCTTGCAGTGCATCATTATCCTCAGCCCCAGCATCACGACCTGTCAACCAGGCTGAAGCAGCAGAACCACCTACTCACAGAGGTAGGTACATAACAGTCTCTAGCCTAACTATATGTCAATCGTGGTTTTAAATTTGCAGGAGGTGGGGAAGAAGAGCGAAAGGATAACGGTGCTGGAAAGGGAGAAGGCGAGTCTGATCCGGGAAGTGCTGCAAATGAGGACTGCCAACAGGAACGGCCAGGAAGAGGCCGTGTTCTGAAGCGAAGCTGTGTTCGTAACTATTCTGCAAATTGCAGCGGTTGAACTAAGTTAAAGTGAATGTCTGACATAAATTAACATGGACAACTGAAGTTATACTAGGATTGTAATTTAACTGTGATGTCATCATTGCCTCTAGTAATTAAGAATAAAATGTATTTTTATTAAGGATCGAGTAAAGGTGAAGTTAGTAATTATTTTACGGGTTGTTATTTAAAATTCCTGAAATTGCTTTTTGACCAAGAATTATGGTAACCAGATCTATAATCCTGGGCTGAAGAAATAAAAATATTAAATGTGAATTCAGAATATTTACGCGAAATCGACTCTTAATAGTAATTTATGATACAAGTGCGTAAAGCTACTCTTTAGGCACGAGTGGGGTAGAGTTAAATCGCGAGTGAGCGAGCGTTTTAAGCCCCACGAGTGCAGCAAAAATTGTAATTGGTGTGATTCGAATCTGCGTTCCCATGCGGGATCCGATTGCTAGTCAAATGTACTTGCTTATCGTTGAGTTATAAAGGACGCGGTTACGACACGCCCGATCGCGGACGAAATGCGCCCGATCCGTACCGATTGAAGGGTGGCGCAGACACGCAGGCACAACACACGTTCATATATATAGGGATTATTATGGTATCTGCGACCGAATTACTTAGTTTGATGTTCACAAGTAAACATGAACATATGAAAAACATTTAAAAAACAATCACAATCAACCCCAATATGAGAAGGAAATGTCAAGACGTTTGGTGCAATAACTTCTATATTAATTTACGAACATCTATGTATAAAAAATGTGCCTGCTTTATAGTTTGATACCTATCCTCTCCGAATACTTTACGGAAATTACTGTTCGGGGCATTTTTCGCTTTTAATACTGCAATGTAATACTAATCGCTTTGCTTATCACTATAATCAGTATGGTACTTTATATATTAGCATAAAACAACTACCGCCGTGGATTTCAAACATTTCAGAATTTAGGGTCGCTCACTAAAGGGTTAAGAACCACTACTGTAAACCAATCAGCCTCTTAGCATAAGTTTATAAACTCCTTATCAAAATAATTATAAATCGTTTAATCAATACAATTGAAGATTACCTTTCGCAGAGAACAGGGTTTGGGACTACATTAAATATTGTATTTCATTATGGTTAACGTTCATCGATTTTCAAAAAACCTTTAAAAAGACTAACTAGAAAAAGAAGGGGGTCAATGTAAATGGAGAATGCCTGAACCATTTGCGATACGCTACCTTTAAGCCAACGACGTAAATGTCGTTTCGTTCCGGTAGGATTAGAAATGAACCTGTTGAATGCCAAAATAGTGACAAAAAAAGAACTAACGGAAAATTATATAACATGAAATAACGTGTATCTAGGTTACATAATAAAAAGAAGCAAAGAAAATAAAAAAAATAAAGTACAAAAGAAAATGGTAAATATTCACAAAGCCAAAAATAAAAAATAGTTGGAGTGACCCTAAAAATAGAGAAATTGGAATGGGCTGCTCACGTATCGAGATTAGAGAAGAAAAGAAGCAGAAAATCATTGAAATGGAAACCATAGAAGGCCACACTAGGCGGACGACCTCAAGAGCACACAAGGACTCAAACGACAATCGATGATTCAGGTGAACATGGACTAATAATGAGAATGCCTGTACCAATCAGTGGATAAAGCAAACCTAGAAGAAGAAGAAGATAATCCTTGAGAGATGTTAAGCCTTTTCGAAGGTAATGGAATTTTAAATTATTAGTATTATGAGAATGTATTAGACGGTAGTAGAAGATAAAATAGTAAAAAGCTCCATAGAGTAACTTATAGTGATTATTCAGCACTATAATGAACGAACCAATGAAAATTGTTCAATTTGTCAGAAACGGCCAATCAAAATTGACTGTCTTTGAAAACACCTAATGTCACAGTGTTTTCACGCGATCCCGATTGGTTTCAATGATTTCAATTTAGTGAGTAGCCTTTGACTGACATTTTACCAAAACGTCAAAGTGAAGTTTGCAAATCAGCGTCGTTCTAAAAACTCTTAATAAGCGCGTTGGAAGCTCCACTATTGAATTAATAGTGGAAAACGTTAAAAATGTGTGCTGTCGAACACGGTAAAAGTCATCTACCCATATTGTTGAATAATCTTTCCAAATACCACTCAAGGCAAACTTTTTTAAGAGAATTTTTTTTGTCAACATGCAAATTATTGCAAATTTCTCTCAACAAAAACTGCTCAAATTCCACTCGACCTGCGGTCTCGCGGAATTTTTAACGCAGTTTTGGTTTCGAGAAATTTAAACGCAATAATTTGCATGTGAACGAAAAAAATTCTCAAAAAATTTTCACTTTTTGTGGTATTACCCTTGACTATTCAACACTATAATGAACAAACCAATGAAAATTGTTCAATTTGTCAGAAACGGCCTATCATAATTGACTGTCATTGAAAACACCTAATGTCACAGTGTTTTCATGCGAGCCCGATTGGTTTCAATGATTTCAATTTAGTGAGTAGCCTTTGACTGACATTTCACCAAAACGTCAAAGTGAAGTTTGCAAATCAGCGTCGTTCTAAAAACTCATAATAATCGTGTTGGAAGCTCCAGTATTGAATTAATTGTGGAAAACGTTAAAAATGTGTGCTGTCGAACACGGTAAAAGTCATCTACCCATATTGTTGAATAATCTTTCCAAATACCACTCAAGGCAAAATTTTTTAAGATAATTTTTTTTCGTCAACATGCGAATTATTGCAAATTTCTCTCAACAAACACTGCTCAAATTCCATTCGACCTGCGGTCTCGCGGAATTTTTAACGCAGTTTTGGTTTCGAAAAATTTTAACGCAATAATTTGCATGTGAACAAAAAAATTCTCAAAAAAATTTCACCTTTTGTGGTATTACCCTTGATTACTTTGTCACCTTACATTCTACACTAAGCAAAAATGAGTCATTGTAGTAAAAACGCTTTATTATCTTCTCTACCGCAACAGCTGCATGGCAGTTTGGTAGTTGTACCTCGATTTGTTAGTATGATATCGATGATTGAGTTAAAACCGAACACAAGAATCAAATTTCTGACTAAACTGAGAAAAACTGAATCCGAAGTTCGGAAAACGTTCGTGTAGATTCCTGGGGACGGTACTTAAAGGATATGTATAAATGGGGCAAATAGTTTAGCAGTTCTCTTACCTTTAGGCCAACCTTCTATATTTTACTTCAATAATCATACCCTATGAAAGTGTGGTGGGGGGGCCATCACTAGCTTCAGTGAAGACAGCGTGTATTCTTTAGTGATGGAAAGTCCTAATTATCTGAGCACCAACAAGTTTTATCACTCCCAAGTGCACTTATATAGGTGAACGAAAACTTCGCTATATATAAAACTCAATTGCAGCAGGCCTTGGATAGCCTGAATCAGTTGGTAATACTGAAATGTATTGTTGGTGACACTGTAAGTCTATATCAAATTCGAGATTAGCAGGTTAGGTTTTGCGTCAGTTTTGACACAGACTGACGCAAAACCTGACCTGATAGCCTCCTGCAATTGAGTTTATAAAAAAATCACACTGTATATGTAGCACAATATAATCGTTGAACTTTAACGATAAAATGAAAGAAGCAATTTTTTACATATATTTATTAATACTTATTGTTTTGTAATTTGTTGTTGCTTGTTGCACACAAGGAACAAATAGCGAACTTCAATTTTCTATCTAATCATATTTCAATTATCAAATGGGTGCACCCCGTTTAAAATTACGTCAATTAACTTTGCCTGACTCTAATAACGAACATACAAGTATTTAATAGCTAGTACACAACTATGGGGTTATAAGCTGTTCTTACTTTTGAAAATATGCGAAATATCACGGTTTTAACTTTCACTTATCTGAATACGTTACGCTTGCGAAATTGAAGACTAGCCTCTCAGAAGCTTAACCAGCATGCATCGACCAAGAGGATGATCTGCTCTCCTAAACGCTTACTCTGACAGCCGCTAAACGTCACCTGTCAGCTAACCGCAATCAACCGCACGACTTTCTCCCTAGTGAAGTCCGTTGGAAGATATTTTAAAACTAATATGATTACGTCACCCCAAACGTGTCGCTATAATTTCCAGTGACGAAAATAGAATCAAATAGTTCCAAAATAATTCTACATACCCTGTAACAACAGGCAAAAACTATGCAATGATTCCCGTGGTTCCTTAATCAGTCAACATGACTTGGAACTAATTCTTTTGGAAAATGGTACCCGCGTTCTAAATCTGCCTCTAGCAATCTTCCTTAGTATCAATAACCATTTATGAAGAACGATAAATCCCGGGTTCACCACATTTTTTACCACGAAACTCTTAATGCACGGCTATGTTTTTCTCATTTAATAGTTATCTATATGTCAAGGGGCAAAAACAGGCGTTTTTGGCCCGCGACGTGAAAGTTACAACACATGGTGCGCAGCACCGAGGCCTATAACACGACAAGGGCCAAAGGCGCTGGTTATGTCTGAGGTGTATACCAAACTTTATGTACGATCGAAATTTTTAAATGCAAATTCACATTATATAAAACGTTGTGAAATGAAAACATGGCAATTCTTATTATTATTTTAGCTGGATAGTACTTTTGTAACTAGGTACGGTTTTCATTAATACGTGTTTGTAATAATAACTAAAATGACGTCAGCGAATGGTAAAATTCTTTTTTACCAGCTAAAATGATGTCAGCTGGTGATAATAGTTGTTGATGTAGGTATATGGACACCTCAAAAACAGACTCTGGAACAGACGCAGAGGTCAAAGAACGACAAACCACCATGATGTACCATATTCTTGATATGATAAGCGGCTATAGTGGTGAACTTTTTGCTCTACGAACTCTCTCAACTAGTTTCTTAAACAGTATCGAGGCAATAGGTACATTCTAAAATCCGGATTTATTTAGTTAAATCCGAGCAGAACTCCACCAGATTGCATCAATAGGAATATAAATAGCATTTACATGGATACCATCCCATATAGGCATTCGCAACAACGATATGGCAGACCTTTCTGCTAAAAATACCACCTTAGAACCCCTAGTAAACATACCAACACCCAAGAAGACCTTAAAAATTATGTGAAACAAGAGATCAAACAAAGATGGCCGTTGATAAGAAATAACAAAGTAATATAAAAAAAACCTTGCATTATGATTTAAAAAAAATCTACTAACCAGAAAAGAAGATATTAACTAATCTAATTACCTACATAGACAGTACTAGAGTGCAAAATTTGAGGGTGCTGAAGCTACATGATAATTATAACTAGTGTACCTTTATAATACTTTATAGACGGAGAGCCAGCGGCAAAAATAGTTACGTCATTTCATTAAGAAAATATCCCATGTTACTATACTCTCTTAACATCGCTGATAATTGATTTGGAAGTCTGCCTGGTTTCCGGTGGTGGAGAAAGCTGCAGCAGCGGGGCAAAGTGGTAGAAATGACAGATAAAATAAACGTATCTGGCAGTATTGAAGTGTATTGTTAGTAGCACTGTCGGTGTATGTCAAATTCGAGGTTAGCAGGTTAGGTTTTGTTTGTTATTTGACACAAACTGACACAAAATCTAACCTGACAACCTCGAATTTGACGTAGACTGACAGTGCTACCAACAATGAACTTCAGAACTGTCAAACATATAACACGTATCACAGGCGACTCTTATTACAAATTTATTCGATCTCTCGGTGTTTCATTTCCTTATGGTCCTTGGGAAAGGTATTCCCAGTAGGCCATGTTTAGTTATGTAAAACTGACCTGACAAAATGTAAGGTATACTTTTCAAAATTAGTTTATAATTTTTGACATTTGACAAATACACGTATAGCTAAAAATGTTTGTCAAAGATCAAAAACTATAACCTAATTTAAAAAAGTATACTTGACATTTTATCAGGTCAGTTTTACATAACTAAACATACTTTTCCGAAGGAACATAAGAAATAGATATAGGTATCTGCTTCTTTCTACCATCTAAAACCAGACAGACTTCCGAATTAATTATCAGCGACATTAAGAGGGTATAATAAGAAAATATTTTCTGAATGAAATGACGTAACTATTTTTGTCGCTGGCTCTTAGACTATTAGCACAAAATAAACACCTAACGGACTCAGAAGCGGCACTCGCGACTTTGATAGTGGTCTAAAAATCAGTGCGCATGCGTAGAGCTAGCGAGTAGATTTGTGACGTCATGTTTCCATATAAAGCACCTCTATAATACGAGCATGCTTGTCAGCCATATTGAATCACATCACAAAAGCGACAAATTCAAAAAATTAGTTACTTTTCAGAAAATGAAAATATGTTAATGTCCATACGTCTAATAATACTAATTCGAGGCTGAACAACTGGTCATGCTTGAAATCTGAAAAACAGGAAAGACCGTAAATAGTGCATTCAAGAATGAATCAATGTTTTAGGCTTACCTTATATCCAAAAAAAAGTATTCCTTAGTCTTGAAATAGACTGACTTTTTAATAAGGAATATGAGAGACAAAGCATAAAAGGCAAAAAGACAAGAAAACGAACACAGTTGGCAACTCAAACACAAGGTTAGAAGCTAGAACAGCAAGCATAGATAATATAACCCACAACGAATGAACTGTTTGACGTTGTAGGGTTATGTTTTGGTTTGCATCCTGGCCACCAACATGTAAACGCGAAAGTACTGTGATGCAAGATTTTATGCAACTTGTGCGACATTCGTCTGCGTATATTATAAAGGACTCTATTTCAATGGATTGGTTGTAACCATATATGTATTACTTACTATATTGCTAGCAGGGTCTGGGAACGGCCGAAAACATTACGGCGCCGACATAGTCTCACTTAGAGTATAACGCGTCTCGTGCGCATGCGTGAGAATTCGAACTCCGCCTGTAGAAGCGAATTTTAAACTTACACATTTCCCCACCACGCGGACGACGCCGACGCGTTTGCGCACAGCTCACCATATACATTGAAGAGTTGGTTGTCTGTCTCACTTACTTCGTGACCTCCCCACTCATAGGCGCTAGCAATATAGTAGTTATTAAATAGATGGTTTTAACAGGTACTATTGTCGGTGCTCACAGTCCAAAACAAGGCACCTCGAACATCAAAGGCGCCGCCGCGGAGTGTCGATTCTGAGTCCGTTATAGGTGTTTATTCTGTGCTATTAGTAAGAGTAGAGCAAACAGCGAAACATTTTGGATCATTTTTTCATGGCTACCAAGATTTAATGATATATTCAAAAACTAGGTTGGTAAAACTGACACACGAGTTGTCAAGATTAGCAGATTAGGTTTTGCGTCAGTTTTGACACAGACTGACACAAAACCTAACCCGCTAACCTTGAATTTGATGAAACTGACAACTCGTGTGTCAGTTTTACCAACCTTGTTTTTCAATATATCATTAAATCTTAGTAGCCATGAAAAATTTTCCAAAATGTTTTGCTGTTTGTTCTACTCTTACTAAAAGTATTATACAGGTGCACTAATTATAACTACTTCGTTCTGCTCGGACATGTGACAACCTGGAATTTCAAAATTTCGCAAAAAATATTACCTATGTAGGTCTGTTTAAAAATGTATGTATGACATGTGAACTAATCATAATGAAGCAAAAATCGTCATCGCCCACCAGATACGTGTAAACATAACTACAAAATTACTATGGTTACTGCTATATGTACAAATAAACAGTTTGAATTCATACATCTGAAGCGTTGTACACAGTTTTTCTCTCCACCAATAACTTTTTTCACAATGGAGAGGGCTACTATATGGTGTTAAAGTACTGTAATACACCTCCTACATACAACCAAGACTACAAACTCACTGTGGTTACTGATATTCCAGAAACAGTTTGAATTTTCTCCCACCGGGGAGGACTATGTGGTGTCAAAGCACTCTAAAACACCACATGGTGCATAGGGTTGCCAACACTGTCATTTTGACTCGAAGATTTCGGGTTTAGCAATTATTCTTAGAGTTTCGGGTTTTCAATAAAATTCTTCGGGTTAACTAAAGGTTCATACATACATGGATTGCGAAACAATTTACTCCTATGTAGAACCTCCAGAGCAGCAGTCATTGGCAGAAATTGTCCAAAGAGACAAAAAAATATAACTAGGAAATAATATTTAAATTTTTTTTCAGGCAAATTTAGTTTCGTAATAGTTTACGTAACTTCTAAGATGGATTTTTAAAATTTTATTTTATGGGATTTAAAAAGTAGTTTTGTTCTTTAATTCCCGATTTACAACGGCCTAGAATTATGCTATATGTAACGGGCCAGCTGGATCCCTCACCGATAACGTTTATTTCCATACTTAAATATAGAAGCCAAGTTGTATTCCTTATATTTTATTACTAGATTTAGTATTGTACTCGTATTTTATTTAACCAAATGTTCACAAAGCCGGTCCTGCGCTGGACGTGTATTGTAAATTTCGGTTTTCGTGAGTGCAGCGAGAAACACACGCTGTATGCGGGATGTGGGGATTCTCAACTCATGCAAGTTTTACAAATAAGATGCCAAAGACAGCTGTTGCACGCAACGTCTTCTGAGAGCTGCATGGAAAATAAATAGCTATGTAAGTAACAAGGAATGTAAGGACCTATTAATATTTGAGGAAGGCAAGTGCAAACCAAGGCGAAGCCGCGGCTTGTTGCCTGTCAAAAATGTTAATAGGCGATACATTCCCAGTTATCTTATTATAATTTTCCCGCTGCTTATCGAAATTTTGCCTGTCACAAGGATTAATTTTCGTGAGTCGTGTTACCTGTGAGTGTCACATGACACATAAACACTTGCAATTATAAACAAAACGTATAAGTCTGCATCTTGCGTTTTTAATTTTATTATCCTAGGAACTTAATAATAATATTAAGTTCCGTTATCAAGGGAAATCAGCAAACAAATATAATCACCGACGTACACGTTTTGTTACTAAGTTTGTATGCACTGACTTACATGATCAGCAGCGGGAAAAAATAATTACACAAAGTTTAAAAAAGTGTTGTACATACAGATACTTTGAAAGTATATATCTAGGTCTACCTAGTTAATGATACAGTATGAACCTCTATTATATAACTCTCTGTACAACACATTTTTGAACACGACTGTACATGTAAGTACACCCATTGTGCTATATTTAAAGGTTCATTTAAACCATCTGTTGTTACAAAGACCTCACGCGATCGGGGGTTTCCAGCATCACGTGCGCCAGGAGCAGATGATGCAATCGAGGCGTGCTGTTTCCAAAGGTATGCAGCAGCCAGTTCCAAGTCAAATGTTTTTATGTTAGGGTGATGAGCTTGTGTTTAACTGCGACCTTTTTCAAAAGAGAATGAATGTGTTTTATCAGCGAATAATATTGTGTAGTTTGTACAGTTGCGGCAAAAAAAAAATTGGACAGTTACGTCTATTTTCGCCATTATTCCACCTTTCGTCGCTGCATTTATATGCGGCACAACTACTTTGTCGTATTATTTCTAATTTGAAATTATTTAGCAGGTGTCAAATATTCAATGTTGCAATATGACATATTATTAATAAAACAAATTCAAGCAGCTAGATTAGACAAAAACCTGTTATAAGAGTTGTCCCATGTTTATTGGCCGCAACTGTACCTGAATTTAAACAGGGCCGGACTCAAATAAGTATCGGCGTTAGGAATTTTAACCTTTCGTTTTTGGTAAAAACATTTTGACATTTGCTTTTTTCAAACAACAACAATATTTCAACGCTCTGTTTGATGATGTTTTACGTTGTGTATGTATGTTTGCAACATGCCTGCGAGTAGCCTTAAACTATGTCTTGTTTATATCTTTAATGTATTTTTATTTGTGTTTTGAAATCAATAAAAAAGTAAATAAATTGGCTGTTCTTGTGCATTGTTTGAAGTTAAAGTACTTTTTTTTTTCTATAATAATTTTCAAGGTCAACTTTCTAGGGGATAAGTTGCATTCCTGCAGGGTTGTTACGATACTTTTGGAGTGTCCCCCGTAGTATTGAACTTTCGCTAGCTGAATTTTTGAACTTGAATATTTATGGTTGGCTTTTGTCAATTATTGCATGCTTTAAACTGGGTATAATTGGCTATATCTTATTTTTAATTACTCTCCTATAATTATCATGCAGTTTCGTAAGCAACCCCTCGTTTAATTACTTACATTTTGCAAATTAGGTTTATTCTTGCTATATTTTTACAAATATTTGGGTATGGCCGCTAGGCAACCGGTGATACAAATTGTTTTTAACTATTCCATTTGTTGCTAGAGCAATGTTATCTTTTCCTGCAGTCAAACTTGCCTGACTGGTTTTTTGGGCATCTTCTGGCCCAAATTTTTTTTATCAGATGACCTGTGGGCTGGGTTTTTGAATTTTTCGGCTTTCTTTCCAAGCTAAACTGTCGTGCTAGTAGGTGTTCCTCTGCAGCTAAGTGCTTCATAGCCCTTTGGTAGGGCTCGCCTCTTCGAATAGATTGTTTGAGGGATCTGGAAGCATTTCTGCGTTATCGTGGATGTTCGTAATGATTAGATAGCTACTTACTTGCATCCCTTCGCTTTTTGCGGATCTCCTGGAACCGACTTTAGCACGCTTCTTTCGGCTCGACCCCCAGCTTGAGGTAAGATTAGGCCAGTTTCTTCTTAATCGGGAATACATTTGGGTTCTGTGCGTTTTTAGCCAAATTCCCGGCGGGAGTTAAAACACTCCCCATCTGCTTGAAATCCTTCCTGTCTGGAGTAGACCTACCCCGTTCGACTGCACCCTGCTGGAATCCAGTTCGATGCACTGGGCCCCTAAGATAGTCGCATCGCCTGTGAATTTTGCAACTCTCGCGGGCAACGCTGAAGATTGAGCAACTGCTTTACACTCACCTGCAAGTCATCTTGCGACCTCCATAGCTGGCACTGCACCCCGCAGCTGCAGCCGTCATCGTTGCTTCTCTCTAGCTACGTCCAACCACAGGAGAGCGAACGGAGAGATTAGGTTCTGGTGAACTTTCCTGCAGGCAAGACGTTATTGTAGATAATATGCATTGCGCCTGTTGTAACTTATAATTGAATCATACTGTTTCATGCCGTTAGCACTCCGGGCATGTGTGATTTTATTCAGCATCGGATTGTACGATAGTAGGCTTCGTGCATCGTTAGTGTAGTAATATTTGAAATTGTAATTTTTGTTCGGGCCGCCGCGCAATGACATGCGGTTACCCTCTGCTACTTGCTAAATTGAGGTCGTAAGGATTACCTGTGTATTGCTCCGTTTGTGCCTTCGGGTCTCCTAACCTTATTGACCTCTGCGTTATCTGAAAGAGTTATAGAGTAGAACTTTGAGCTTCACTTGTGTCCTATCTGGACGTCGCTTTTACTCACCCGCTTGCATAACACAGTTCGGACGCCTTAAAGCTTCGCTATTTTCGTCACAAAACAATAATTAATATTTTCATGTCAAACCTCCGGCGTGAAGATAGGCACACTATAGTAGCAGTGTCTCGTGAGCCCACTTCGGGAGCATTGTGATTATTGCAGATCTCCGTTAGCCGAGTAAAGGGCAAATCCAAGCCTTTGCTTTCTTTAGCATATAAATATACATACGTACACTTAATGCATTTTTAATATGGACACCGTCGTTCATGTGTGGCCACGCAAACGCACGCTGATTCCGCCCTTTAGAAAATTTTGAATATAGATATAGCGTCATTTAGCTAACCTTCGGGGTTGAAACGTTAGCCAAGGTGGTCTTGTATTGCTCCGAGCCGGTATACGCGAAATTTTAAACTCGCTCCGCGACTCGCGCTTGATCAATTTATTTTCTTTTTAATTTAATACTCGCTACGCTCCGTTTTAACCGCACAATGTTTTAATGTGTTAGCCCATTCTCAGGTCATAGTCATTGCTGCTCGTGGGCTACTATTTGCTCGATACTTATATTTATATTTGTATTTGTATTTATTATTGCATGTCGCATACTGTGTGTTTTCTTTGGTGTTGTTAAAAATATTGCCTGCTGTGATACTTATATATACTTGTGTTAGCCTTGCACTATAGTACGCACCAAACTATTTGAAATAAAGCTGTGATCTATTCATTGGTTGTTGGTTTGTTTGTTTTTGACTTGCTGGTTTTTATCCTCGACCTTGTGTAAGGTCCGGCACGAGGAATTGGATCTGAGTCTAGGACCTGGCGCCCACTCCTTTTTTTTTGTATTCTCTTTCAGCTTAGCTGGAACCCTGCGACCCTCGCGGCGAGCTAGCCCAATTAGGCCGATAGTTACCAGCCGGCAAAACATCAAATATAACTTTCGCCAAAAGGTAAGGCCGACCGTCTATCTTCCCTGACAGGGTCCCTAGTTTTAATAATGTTGATACATAGATTTTTAGTTCTTTTTTTCCACTAAAAAAATTATTTGTCATTTTGACAGATATGTCATAATAGTGGGTAAAACGAACAGCATAGTAAGATATTGCAAAATTTATTAATTATTAAACAAAATAAACATAATGAACTTTTGATTCTATGCAAAAAAAATGAAATTTGTCAAGAGTTCAAATTAAGTAACTTTGTCATTCAAAATTGACACAACCATAATTTTGAAAAAGTTCTACCAACTCGAGGTATAAAAATTTCCTAGCGTTTTACTCACATATCTACCAACATTGCAACACTTTGATAGTTATTATAGAAAAAAAAACGTTCTTTAGGTTTCAGCACGACCAACTACAAGAGGCAACCAGATTCCTGTTCTGGCAGACAGTGATTTTTCGATAAAAATGGCAAATAATTATTTACAAATTAAGGCGTATGAGACGTCTTGTTCAAATTTAATGTATCCACAGAGGGGTAAAAAAATCACATTTCAAAAAAATTTAATAATTTGTGGAATCATACCTTTATAATGAAAAAACTATTTCATTGTGATCTTTTTTTATTAATTTTATTCCTCAGTTTTCCTCCCCTAAAATTATTTTCTTCGGATCAGCATCCGCTCAATGTTGGTAACCCTAATTGTACATGTAACCAAGACCACAAAATCGCTGTGCTACCAATATTCATATCTAATTGCAATTAGACGTGTTATTCTTGAACTACCTATTAAATGTATAGGGTACATTTTGCTAATATAAAGCAACCTTACTAAACCACCTTAGATATTTTTTTGTAAAATAACACATTCATATCGTTATTGAACTCAAGCTCAGGGTGTGCTAATTTAATATCTGGGGGTGCTAAGCACCCTTCTAATTCAGCCTATGATTACCTACCTCGTTATAAGTACATACTAGTCACCATGCAGTTGAAAGACTACTTTCAATTAAAAAAAACATTCAAAATAGCAGTAGAGTTTGTTTACTCAGTTGTATATAATCATTAATTTACTTATATAAGAAGGTATTCCTTACTCCTTAGTCACCCCAATTTACGGTACCTACATATAGAGCTATGTACAGAGCCTTCAGAAATGATCGAACGTTTTTGAATGGTCATGGTTATACAACGTATGAATAAAATGTTGGTGGCACTGTAAGTCTATGTCAAATTCGAGGTTAGCAGGTTAGGTTTTGCGTCAAAACTGACCCAAAACCTAACCTGACCATTCAAAAACGTTCGATCATTTCTGAAGGCACTTTATTTCTTTATTAATAATAAAAAAGAACGAGATGCTTTCAGAATTCAAATTACCTACCTACAAAAATCTTGAATACTTCGATTTATTCGCTTGATTATTAGGTATTTAGTAAAATATAATCTAGTTATGTTTTAACTTTCTTCAATTCAAAAACATGCCATATTTGCTAATACAAAACTATTACTAAATGATGGACAGACTGTTTTTTATTGCACACCCCTCGTATATTATATAAGCAATTTTGTTAGTTGCATGCATACCGTGTTGTACAGAAACTTACCAATGCAGGATTATAAAACGGCGTATTACCTGAAGTAAAATGTTCCGCAAAAATGTAATGATACAGTACAAATTATTTTCGAAAAATCTACAAAATTTGAAGGTAAGCATATCGCAATTATATATAGTTCTATTAATAATAAGGAAAGTAGTTTCAAATTTAAGGTTATGTTGTAGTCTCATGCCCTTTTTTAAGCATTTGTCGGTTGAATAAAATAATAACAACGTTTAAAATATGTATCTCGTTCAGTTCGATAATGGTTAGTTTGTGATTGAAGCTTTTGATATTATTTAAGTACGGCTTTCAGGTTATGTTCTCAAGCAATGTAGAGTGTACACTTATAATTTCTGTTGTTAGGACAGAGTATTGTTAACAGCCAAGGATGATGTGTCTAGCAGGCATTATGAAGAACTTATTAGTAAAGTTACACCTTCGCAGTACTCCACTTTTATTCAATCGTTGAGAGTAAGTTGTATATCGTCTTGACGTTCACAACCTTAATGCTTTCTTCATAGAGTAACTACCAGCAATTACTAAAAAATGGAAAGGGAACATTGGAAAATCACAGCAAGAAGACTGTAGTATATTGTGGCATAGCAAATGGAAAATCGGTAAGACCAATAAATACTCAAAAACTGTATAATTATATTCAATTTCAGCCAGATAGTAAAATGGAGCGAGAACAAAACACGACGCTACAATTATGTAATGCACAATTGGACGAACTACGAAGACAGTTGAATCACATTAATAAAACAAATAGTATACGGCCACATCGAACATATGAAAATCCAAGAAATAGGCTAGCTATGTACAGTGCGGCAGGAGGAATTGCAGTAGCAAGCGAAGAGTCCTTAAAAGCCGCTCCAAGTGCTGAGGCGGCTACACTGATAATAGAACCAATCCCAGAACCGCCACCCATACCTGAGCCCGAAGTGATTGCAGAAACTATTAGTCAAGTAAATGCCTTAGGAGAACCCACCCTCGCGTCTCTAGGTCTAGGAGGCTGGACACCTGTCGGCATAATTCAAAATTGCTTAGAATATTTACACGTTGCGCTCGATATGCCTTGGTGGGGAGCTATTGCCATAGGTAAATATGTTTTAAAAAGCCAAAAAATTACTGAATAATTGATTTTAGGTACAGTCATAGTAAGACTGTTGATGTTTCCATTGGTTGTGATTGCACAGAGAAATGCAGCCAGGATGAACAATTATTTACCGCAGCTGCAAGCAATTCAGCTCAAAATGACCGAAGCGCGGCAGTGTGGTAACCAGATAGATGCGGCTCGATATTCGCAAGAAATGATGATCTTCATGAAGGAGAAAAACCTGAACCCCTTGAAAAATATGATTGTGCCCTTAGCTCAAGTAAAATAGGGGCATTTGTAAATTATTTAACCTAATTGTAGTCGTTTGCAGATGCCACTGTTCATTTCCTTTTTTGTGGGGTTACGCAAGATGGCCAATCTTCCAGTCGATAGTTTACGAGAAGGAGGCATGCTCTGGTTTACAGATCTAACTGTACCCGATCAATACTTTGCATTGCCAATTATAACTAGTTTAACCCTATGGACCACAATTGAGGTTAGTTTTAGTAACAGGTGTTCAATTAAAACTCTTATTATTTTTTAAGTTAATGAAGTTTTAATACGGAATTCTTGTAGCTTGGCACAGACTCGGCAAGGCTATCTTCGCAAAACTTGCAAACTATGAAGTACATCCTACGCGCACTCCCTGTTGTAATTCTTCCGTTCACCGTGAACTTTCCTGGCGCCATTCTGTGCTACTGGGTGTCCAGCAATTTTATTTCACTAGCCCAAGTAGGCTTCCTGCGGATTCCCTCAGTGCGAGACTACTTCAAAATTGAGCCCCTCATCAAGCACAACCCGCAGAACCTGCCGATGAAGAGCAAAGGGTTTGTAGGAGGAATCAAGGATTGTAAGTACCATATAAATGTAGTGAGAAGTGTTGTTATTGCCCTATTTTGTAGCTTGGACAAATGTTAAGATTACTAGGGAATTAGAGGAGAGGCGGAAATTCGACGAGCTACAGTTTCAGCGTGCCGGTCGTGGTCCTGTTGTTAAAACGTATAAATATGACCCTACGAAGCAAGTTAATAATCCTGCTGCTATAAATGCTAAGAAGCGGTAACCTGTAATTATGATTAATGTATAGTTTTAATAATAAAAGCTACAACTCTGCAAAAAATGTGAACGAGTTTTATCAACATAAACTCAGATTTAATCTTTGGAGTACGAACTGCTGTTAATATTGAGCTTCTTAGTTCGTATAGGGTAAGAGCAAGCTCGTAAGCGCTTATCTAAGTTCAGTCCGTTATTTTTAACTCTCTGTGGACTTTGTACTCGCAAAATAAGATTGAATTTGAGTTTGCGTCCATACGATTATTTTACAGTTGTATACAGAGCAATTTTGCAGTGCAGAAGGTAAGAGGTTTAATTCTCACACACAGCAATTGACAGGTTATTCACTCAGTCGGTTTAAAAATTGGGTACTGAAAACCACAGTTGTGGCAGTAAGGAAAGAAGGCATGATGTTAACCATAGGACCTAGTGTGCCGTTAACAGTGTGCCAGGCAACTGGATTTCGAAAGAGGTGATCGGTGTATTGACCCACCAAGTTTCAAGCCATACTCCTGAATGGAGTATTTTTCCAAAGTAACTTAACTTGTGAAACATTGATGCAGATAACATTAAACAATACAATAAACAAGGTTAAAATAGGTACAAGGAAAGTACTCATAATAATAAGTATTATATGGTGGAAGTTATTTCAAATTCAAGAAAACTGCAGCCCATTGAAACTGATAGTAGTGTAATGTAACTTTTCAAATGTTGCTTGGTTGAAGCTAGACAGGCAATGAGGGGTAAATGAGCAACTGAGAATGCAGCCTTATCGCACAGTGAATAGTTTTATTAACATTTTGAAGTGTTAGTAAAAGCAAAAATACCAGAAAAATGGACTGCAGTGCTGGGAAAGAAGGTGAGAGTAGAAGGAGATAAAAAGGAAAAGAGGAAAACACGGGGAAAGATGAAAGAATGTAGATAGTTGAGAATCCCAAAATACCAAAATATCAACTAACCAAATAGTGCGTGACCTTACTATAAGAAACACAGAAAGATAGGCAACACAAAAGACGCTGATCTACTGGAAAAAGTAGGCAACCCAAACAACGCCGGTGCATGGGAAGTGGTGAAACAGTCCACAGTTACCAATTACATGAATAAAGAAAATCAAATCTCAACATTAAAAATGATAGAACTGATACAACAAAAAATACAAGAACTAGAAAGAAAGACAGAAGAGGTTAACGAGAAAACAGAAAAATTAGCAAAGATGCAAAAGCAAACAAGGTTCCTAGAGGAAAAACTAAAACACAACCAAAAAAGGATAGAAAATTTAACAAGAACCAAAATAGAAACAGCACTAAAATAAAATACTCCATGGAGACCCTCAGACGAATCCAATCACATATGGAAAGAAAACCCAAATATAAACCAGAAAAATATGAAACAAAATTAAAGGAACTAAAAATTAAATCTAATAGAAACTTTAGAAAAAATATCACAAAATTTGGGACATGAAATATTAAAAGCATAAATGGAAAAGAAGACGAACTAATAGAAGAAATATAGACTATCTAGGAATAACTGAAATAAAAAAAGAAAGGGAGAGGAACGCAGGAGCTAAAGGATGGATATTATTCAATATGGTCAGGAATAGAAGAGCAATATAGAAGGGCAGAGGGGGTTGGACTTATAATAAAACCTGAGAAAATAAAAAACATACTAAAAGAAAGATACATAAATGGAAGATTATTGGCAGTGGAAATAAAAACAGATGAGGAAAAGGCATGGAATGTTATAGCAGCATATGCACCTAACGACAATGCAAGGACAGAAGACAAAGACGAATTCTATGAAATACTACAAAGAGAAACAGATATAGGAGAAGGAAAAACCATAATAATGGGCGATATGAAAGGATAACCGAGGCAAAGAAAAATATATGGGAATATACGGTGACAAAATAAGAAACAACAATAGAGACAGACTTATAGACTTCTGTATAGGAAATTACCTCACTATAACAAATTCCAAATGCAACCATAAAGATATCCTCAAATACACACGTGAAGTTTTATCCCGTAATGAAAAATTAATTATTTACTACTTTCTTATAAATACCTACTAAAGACTGGAAAAGAGTAAAAGATGTAAAAGTCAAAAGAATGGCGAAAATATGGAGTGACCACTACCTAGTACAGATGAACCTCTTTACACAAGGAGGAAACATTGTATACGAAAATAGAAAAAATAGAAAGCTACAAATTAAAGAATGAAGAAGATAGAAAGATGTACCAAGAACAGCTAAAAGACCATTTCGAAAGGGAAGTAAAAAAATATACAGGAATAGAAAATCAATGGACACATTTCAAGGAAATAATACTTAAATCCGCAAAAGAAAACTGTGGCGTAATAAAAATATCAAATATAAGACATAAGAAAAGTAGATGGTGGACAGCAGAGATACAACTCAAAGTTAAAGAAAAGAAAACGAAATGGAAAAAAATACCTGAAAACAGGGAAAGAAGAAGATTACAAGTGTATGACGATGTTATCTCATCGCGCAACAAAAAACATGTAGGTTAACTACACGTAGAATGACAAAGTTTCACTTTTGTGGATCGTATAGATAACATTTAAAATATATCTCCATTTTCTTGCTTCTCAGTTAATAATAATAAAATGCTAGTTTTATTTTTTGCATTCCTTCGGTTATGGAAAATGAAAAATGGTTAGCAACAGTATGAATAGATGCAGTATTTTTTTCTCTACAAAAAATGTATTTACACTTTAGCTCTAAAATAATTAGGGGAGCCAATAATTGGACATTAAGAATTTAACACGAGATGAAAAAAAATTGACCGGAAGTCGACCTCGGAAAAGAAATCCGATTTCCGGTTTCTATATATTTTTGGAATCTACTCTTCAAGCTGAGTCGAATGATATATATCTCGTCCTCCTAAAATATATCTCCATTTTCTTGCTTCTCAGTTTTTAAAAATGTAAATTTCGTCTAGCAAATTACAGAAAATCGTTTTTATACTTTTTTTTCTCGATAACGGTTGCAGATACGAAAAAACTGCAAGAGAACAAAAAGATTCTAAACAAAACAGAAAACTCAATTTGTATTTTAGAATCTAACAGCGGCGCACCGCAAAAAAGTTCAGGGGGAGAAAAGGAAGCATGACCCCTGAAAAAATATCTCCCTGTAGATTCTCACAACCATTTGATATGCTCAATGATGTAAGCCCTGCAGCGTAACCTGTATTCCAAATTTG
Source organism: Agriotes lineatus (assembly GCA_940337035.1). NCBI lineage: Eukaryota > Metazoa > Arthropoda > Insecta > Coleoptera > Elateridae > Agriotes > Agriotes lineatus. The sequence goes on from CALNHX010007630.1 coordinate 68,138, forward strand.
AGCTAAATATCTCAAAAACTGCAGAAGCTATAAAGAAAAAAGTTAAAAGTTAAAAAACAATTGACCGGAAGTCGACCTCGGAAAAGAAATCCGATTTCCGGTTTCTATATATTTTTGGAATCTACTCTTCAAGCTGAGTCGAATGATATATATCTCGTCCTCCTAAAATATATCTCCATTTTCTTGCTTCTCAGGTAATAATAACAAGTTAATAAAGTATACAAAGATACTAGAAATGAAGTTAAACATGTCATACAAACGGCAAAACTACAAACATGGGAAAAGTTTGGAAATAGAATGAAGAAAAACTATACAGAAAACCAAAAACAAACACCAAGACAGAAATAGAAGAATACTAACAGAAGAAAAAGAGATAATGGAAAGGTGGAGGAACTACTTCGAAGAATTAACGGAAATAGAACAATAATATAGAAGACGAACAAGAAGAAATAGAAGACGTACAACCTGAAGGAAATGAACCAAGCACTACACAACAGATAATTTTGGGAGAACTTACAACAGCAATAGACAAGCTAAAACTAGGAAAATCCCCTGAACAAGATAATATCACAGCCGAAATGATAAAATATATGGACAACACAGGGAAAACAAAACTGCTAGACCTGTTAAATGACATCATAAACAAGAAAGAAATGCCTAGAGAATGGAATATCGGAATAATCCTGCCAGTATACAAAGGCGAACACAAGAAAGAGTGCACAAATTACAGAGGGATAACATTAACTAGTATACCAGGAAAAGTGCTGACAAGAATAATAGAAAACACTCCGAGAAAAAATAGAAGCACCCAAGACCTAATATTCATAATAAGACAACTGGAATAAAAGCTAATTTAAAAAGGAAAAGAACTACACATATGTTTCATGGATTTGAAAAAGGCTTTTGATAGGGTGAGAAGGAAAGATATATGGAATAGCCTCGGAAAGAGAGGAATAGGAAAAGATACAATAATTAACATAAAAAAAGAACTCTATAGAAACAATACAAACAAAGTACGATCAGCAAACAATGAATAGAAGGAATTTGAAGCAAAAATAGGACTCAAATAAGGATGCATATTAAGCCCCTTATTATTCTCCATAGTCTTGAATGACGCCATAAAAAAGCAAGGAAAAAAGTAAAAGTATGGAAATAGGCTATAGAAGACTGGAAAGAATATTACTACAAGAGCTTGTATTAGCAGATGACATGATAATATTAGCAAAATCACAAGAAGACCTACAAGAAAACCTATTGATATACAACAAAGAACTTAAGAAAATAAATATGGAGATAAACACCGAAAAAACTAAAACCATGATAATATCGACAAAAGAAAAAGAACATAAAATAAAAATAGAAGGGAAAACAATAGAACAAGTGAGAAGCTTCAATTATTTGAATGCAAAAATAGAAAGAAACCGAAAAATAGATACAGAAATAAATGGAAAAATAGGAAAAGCCGGAAAAATATATAATGCACTACGAAACACATTCCTGAAAAAAAAAAGAAATTACAAAACAAATAAAAATAGAAGTGTACAAAAAAGTTGTAAGACCATCGCTAATATATAGCAGCGACACACGGACGATCACAGAGAGAAACAAAAGTAAAATCACGGCCATGAAAATGAGATTTTTAAGAAAGATGGACAGAATAAGAAATGCGACAGTTATAAACCAATTGAACATGAAACCATTAACAACAATAATAGAAGAAAGACAACTAGGATGGCCAGGGCACCTACTAAGAATGGATGAAGAAAGAGTAACGAAACATATATATGAAGTGAAAGTACAAGGAAAAAATTAAGTTGGGCGACCAAAAAAGAGATAAAAAGAACAAGTGTACCAAGCAGCAGAGAAAAGAGGAATACAAAGAAATGACGTAAAGAAAATAACGCAAGACCGAAAACAATGGAAAAATAAAATAAAAGGGATATCAAATGTGACATGTTACTAGAAAAAAAAAGAAATATAACTAGATACAAATGAAATATAAATGAAATGTAAATAAAATGTATGAAACTAATGAAAGCCCGACACCTAACGCTAACAGGGTGTAAGATTAAATAAAATAATGCTAGACAAGACATTATTAGGACACTTTTTAAGGAGACACTAAAATCCGGCTCTTTCATAATAAAAAAGATATTGGTACTAATATTATTTTAAATGCACGTAATTGAAAAGGGCTTTCTTTTATCATTTCACTGATATAGAGTTGGCTCCAGTTATTTTCATATGGGTACAATAATGTAACGGCTTTTCTTTAATTTTGCGTTAGCCTCTTAAAACATTATCTACACCTTCAAAATTCAAACTGCAAGTGTTCTTTGGGCCGTTATCTAATGTGAGGTGAGCACTTGTTTTTTCTTAGGGTTTTGGTGTTCATTTATTATTAAATTAGGCCCGCTCTCGTAGCAGTGATTATGCACAAGAATGACGACTCAGTACTTTTAAAAAACTATCGGCGAATATACCTTGTGTCACAGATATACAAACTGTTTATGCGTATAATCACAAACAGAATGGAGAAAAGGTTGGACTAGTATTCCGTAAATCTAAAGGATATAGTACATGCGATCAACTTCTAACCATAAAAATACGAGTACTTATAGAAAAATCAGTAGAATATAACTTCCCATTACACATGGAATTTGTGGACTATGAAAAGGCCTCTGATACAGTAGAAAACTGGTCAATAATGGGAGGAATGAGACAAGTCACAAATAGTCCATTGATACAAAACCTTATTGGAAAATGTATGCAAAATTAACAATCATACTACACAAGACAGAAAACAGATATCTATTAAAAGACACACATTTTTTACCCTGGCCCTGGAAGGAAATTTTGAAGAAAGTGAAATGATGAAAAGTAGAAGTTAACATCAACGGTGAAACACTCAACCACCTTAGGTTTGCCGACAATATAGTACTGGTTGGAGGCAACAAAGATCTAACAAAAGTAATAATGGATGTAAATGAAAAATAAGAAAACATAAGACTAAGAATTAATACAAACAAGACGAAAATAACGAGTTCCAAGATAAACAAATAACACTTAATGATAAGAAAATAAAAATAGTCCAATACTATGAATATCTTGGTAAAAAATAGGAATAATAAGGGCAACTAAAGAGAGAAATAGAACGAAGAAGACTAAGATGGGATGCGTTTGGTCAACTGGCATATATTGTATCCTTAAAAATAGAAACATCACTCAAACTATCAGCACAAAAGGTTTTACCAATGCGTGCTGCCTTTGCGGACATATGGAGCACA
>CALNHX010007631.1:0-22084 GCA_940337035.1 Agriotes lineatus
TGTAAGGTCCGGCACAAGGAATTGGATCTGAGTCGAGGACCTGGCGCCCATTCTCTTCGTATTTCGTATAGTGTTCTTTTCAGCATAGTTGGAACCCTGCGACCCTCGCGACTAGTTAGCCCAATTAGGCCGATAGTTACCAGCCGGCAAAATATCAAATATAACTTTCGCCAAAAGGTAAGGCCGACCCTCTATCTTCCCTTACAATGTATTGGAAATTCAAGCTCTATTTGGGTTATTATACTTGGCGGGGGTACTGAAATCCAGTCTTCTTTCTGCAGAAGAGGCGCAATTTCGATGTATCGGATTGCCACCAGGATGTTTTATTAGCTGGAACTTCCAGGGATCCTGCAACGGAAGATCCTGTGCTGGACTGCTAGCGCCATGCCCACCGTTTGGAGGCAAAAACAAATCGATGTATCGGATTGCCACCAGGATGTTTTATTAGCTGGAACTTCCAGGGATCCTGCAACGGAAGATCCTGTGCTGGACTGCAAGCGCCATGCCCACCGTTTGGAGGCAAAAACAAATCGATGTATCGGATTGCCACCAGGATGTTTTATTAGCTGGAACTTCCAGGGATCCTGCAACGGAAGATCCTGTGCTGGACTGCAAGCGGCATGCCCACCGTTTGGAGGCAAAAACAAATCGATGAGATATGTGCTCTTGCAAAAAGCAGGTGTTGATCTCGAGGTTAGCTCGGATTCCGAGGACAGCGTCGTGGTCAATTCTGACTGAGAATCGGAAAAAATTGTCTGAAAGACATATTTATTGTTCATTGTTACATACTTAATCCTCTTACACCATTAGCTGTGTCAAGGCTGTTTTATAATTACTGCGTATAAAAGAATAAAATTAAGAATTTCAGTTTTTATGAATAATTTTTTTTACCATGGCAAGCATTATTTTCTGCGTTAATTTGTTAATAGACCTGCTGCTGCAAAATAAGCTTTGATATAATTAGTACACTCTTAAAAATTCAATAAGACCAGAAATGGTAATGAATATTGTGACGATCATTTTAAAAAGGCTAAAACGTTTTCGTTATATATTTGATTTTTTCTAACGTGACTGATCGCAGGTTTAAAATTTAACACAACTGGAAAAGGTTTGTGCAGCAGTTGAAGAACAAATCGTAGTGTAATATATCTTGAGACTATTATTTTCAAGGTAAACATTTTATATTGTCTCAACTTTGTCAAAAAATATTAATTAATTCTAGATATGTAGCTACTGGAGATTACAATCTAAAATGATCACAGCAAATAATTACCGGATTATTCTAACACTAAGAAAAATATGAGTACAAAATGTTAAGGGGCTTTTGGCGGCAAGCGTGGTGGTTAATACGCTATGAATACCATTCTTAGATAAGTCATTAAGGCAGCAGAAAATATCAAATTTTGCAGACAAGCAACGTGATTGATTCGGATTCCATTTTGATAAAAGCAGTTGAGCCTGGCTGCAAGGATATGCTGGCTGCTCTTCCACTTAACCTACAACTTAACTTTTTAAACAGAGTACAATACAATACTTAAACCTATATGTGATTCCGGTACATACGCCTGTCAGATGTGACTGTGAAGTAAATACACGATTGAAATTCGTAATTGATTGTATTCATTGGGTGTTGTTCCCTGAGCAGGATCGTTTTTAATTTATTTTTAAATACAGTTGAGCTTACTGGTTTCATCATTTCCATGTAGTGTCTCTTAAAACATTTTACTATGCTATACGAAAAAGAACTGGTGAAACACACGGTGAAGAATGTGTGAAATTTGCAAAATACATGAAGAACTGGATGATTCTTCGGTATTCTGTTATTTCAAGGCAATTTGAAAATGCCAGACGACACATTTGTATTTTATATAGCTTCGATGGAAAAATTATTTCAAAAACATTTTGAAAATGTAATTTTACACCATAACTGTATAGAAGAATTCATTACGTTATATAATAGCCTACAGTTTAAGCATCCATATGAACATTTTCCTTAATCTTAATGTAAACATTTTGTACAGTAGAGTTAGTCTTTTCTATACTCTTAAGTACATCAATAGAAATTTCAAGCTATCCGCCTCTAATCGTAAATTAATTATATGGAAACACCAATAAATATATTATTTTCTAAAATTTAGTTTAATTGAAGAAATAATCACTTATAATATCACAAAAGCATAAAAAATAATTGATTATTTTACTTCCCGACCAACGAGACGTATTCTGTAAAAAATCACGACAGCGCAGCTGGAGCTAAATGACGGAAAAAACGTGAAGATTGATTACATTAACAAAATTGCGCAATTTTAGATTGATATTAAAATTATTGAGTACGCTCCTGTCTTTCACCTTAATTGGGCCCCGGCTTTCGTCCCAATACTATGGCCGCCGCTGTCAAGGCCATAGACCGAGGCTTTCCCCGATTAACCTTCCGGCGCTCGCGCCCCATTGATGGCACAAGGGTGCTCACCGCGGACTGTGAGTCCGCTAATGTTAAAAATGGCTTTTTGCTGAGTTTGATAGCCGAATTCCGTTACAGATAATGAAATCAGATGTGTAAACGATATAAACTTTATTTGTGTTCATTTCCATATTAAATAAACTTAAAAATATATGTTAATACAGGAAAAATATCAAATGTCTTATTATGCGACATATAATTCAAAGTAAAATATATTTGAATGTAAAAAAGTAAAACAAAAACTATGTAACTAAATATTATTGAAAACTAAACACTTCAAACAATCCTGGCCTCTCATCAGAATAGCAATCTTCACAAATAAATGTGGAATGCTCTAAACACATGCATTTTCCACATTTTCTGCATGAATATCGGGTTGGCCTATTTTTATTTCTGTTGCATATAGCCCCTCTATTTACAAATAGTAGCGACAACCTTTGATGTTGCCGCTGGGGAAAAATCACGTTGGTATCCCTTAAGTCCCTAGCATATTTAAAAATTGCCAAGGAAGTTGTATAATTAATTAAAATCTGACAGTGACATTTGTCGTGATTTTATTCATTTTTCTCTTCGGGGTCAAATTCTAAGTCAAGGACGTTGAAATGCCACGGTGTTGTGTCGATAAGTGTAAAAATAGTGGCAGAAAAGGATTTCAGGTACTCAGATCAGTTATTTGTTCACTGTTTACACTGAAATTTACCGTTTAGTAACCTTTTGTATTTTCATGTTTGCATCAGGTTTGCCCCAGGATGTCGCTACTATTTGTAAATAGAGGGGCTATACTGTTGCAATAAGCACAGCGACCTCGTGTACTTGTAGATGCCTGAGCAATAGGTTCAGTTAACTCAATTCCAACAATTTCTCTAATTCTTATACGCATAGCCTGTGGAAGATTGTCTACAGTTGCAGGCACACGAAGGTGTCCATCAAATAATTGGAAGGCAAGAGTACGCAGAAATGATAAAAAATAAACAAATTATGTAATAAAACAGTTTTATTCTATACTTTGTATACGTCAGTTGAATTACTAACGTTACATGGCCCATGGTTGTCCTTTATGCAATGTTAAATGTTGCTGGAATTAATTCCATGGTCTTGTATTTTTCAAATAATACAGACATCAAAATACTCAGAAGAATGTATCTTCGTAACTTATCATTTATTCTTATTGAAAGCCACCTTAGAACAAGAGCGCAAATACAAAACCTTCCAAGAACTATGAAGGACAGAATAAGGGAAATCACTGGAGAAGAATTGCCAGGACCAACTCAGAAAAATGTGGCTACTGTTAGGGGGCGTTGTGGGTACTGTGACCGCAAAAAAAAACGACCTACAAAATGTTCTGCAAGAAGTGTGCAAAATTGATGTGTGGAGAACATGCTCTACACATTTGTCCCGAATGCTATGCAACAAACATTGATTCTCATTATTTTTTTTATATTACTGTTATAGGTACACTGCCCTAGCGGACCGAGCTCCGTGGCATAGTGCGTAGCACGTCCACTTAGCATTCGGGAGGTCGTGGGTTCGATTCCTGCGGCCGCCTGCCTTGATTCAGGTTTTTAGGTGGTTTTCCTGAGTCAACAGAGTACCTTCTCTGAGGCGAATGCCGGGGCAGTACTTCTCCACCTTTCCTGGCCTCTCTTCCATTCTCCACCCCTCCTTTCTCTCGCCCATCCTATAATTCCCGTTCTTGGCTGAAGAGGGACGGAAGGTCCCTATAGCAGCCCGCCCCCAGTTGGGGGAATTGAAATAACCCTGAACCTTTTTTTTGCCCTAGCGGTATTATGGAAATGTATTGTTAAACGAGTTATTAAATATATCTTTCAAAATATATGTTATTTTTATTATTGGTTATATTTTTCAGTTAAAAACTCATTACGCGGACCACTAGTCCGCAGCGAGTTCCCGTGTTTCAAAATTGAGCGCGGGTCCTGGAAGGTTAATGGATTTAAATAACGATCGAACCTAAATAATATGCCATTAACAATATCGTTTATTCTATTTTTTAGTAAACAGGGATTTGTCATTTTGTTTAACTTAAAAAACCAAATTTAATTATTTGTTTAATTTTTTCGATCAATAGAAGGATCTACTCGGATTCGACCATTGGTAAAGCAATAAATACCCTGTGGGCGGACTAAAACTGAAGCAATTGTAAATGGTGTACTTGGATAATTTTCTGTAAACATAATCAAAAAAGATTTAAGCAGTGTTCCATATGTTGGGGTGTCTACAGATGCAAGCAACCGTGGATCTATCAAGGTGTTTCCCATACTCCTGCAATACTAAAGGATTGCAGATAAAAGTGGCTGAGATAAAAAATACTGACAATAAAAAACTGCTGCAACAGTGTCGGAGTTAGTACTTAATGTATTAAAAGAATTGCAGATTACAGAAAAATTCGTTGCCTTTTCAGGGGATAATTTAAAAGGCAGGGACAAAATAATGTTTTAGCTTACTTAAAAAAGAAATTAATCAAAAATTGGTTGGTATTGGTTGTCCAGCACACTTGTTAAGTAATGCGGTTCATAACTGTTGCGATTCGCTTCCTTTTGTAGACTTAGAAGGTATGTATGTATGTATGTATTATCTGTAACCTCATTTACCTTGCGGTGTCGAGGCTGCTGCTATTGTTTTTAAATTATTTAATTACTTTAATATTTATACAGTAAGAGTGTCAACTCTAAAAGAATTTTGCGATTTTGTGGGTACCAAATATGAGCAGCTTTTGTGTCATTCTAAAAGTAGATGGTTGTCCTTATTTCCCGCAATAGAAAAAATTTTAAAGATGTTTGAGCCCTTGAAATCATATTTTCTTTCAGAGGCTAACCCTCCATTTTTATTAAAATCTTTTTTCGAAAATAGATTCTCTAAACCATATCCATATTTCATCCGTTCGTTGATGTCTGTCATAGTAATATAGAAAAAATGGAGAAACAAGATAACTCCATTTTTGAAATCATGAAAATTCTAGAATCCTTTATCTAATAGACGTGTCTGTCCGGGACGCTGTTTTGTCTGTCTGGGACGCTGTTTCAGCAGCCAAACCGTAAGAGATAGAGAAAAAAGTTATTAAAGTTATATGTTTGGAATGGTCATGTCAGGTCAGGAACCGAATTTCAGTCTCTAACACTAATTATTAGCTTAATTATAATCCTAACTTTTTAGGTTAGATTCTAGGCAAATTTTATCAAGGCGCATGCGACTGGTAGTTTGCTACCAACAATGACGTCATATACGTACGTGTGGTGAATACGCGTTCTATTTGCAAAACGGTCTTTTTTGTTTTATTAAATGAGACATTTGTCTCACTGGACTGCTAGTTAGTAATTAATACTCTTAATGAAAAACTGCAGCAAAAATGTATTCCCTTTAAGGTTCAAGACATACTGAAAAAAATGAGTGATGAAGGGGGGTTCGCACAAGAAAATCAAGTTTTCAGAAATAATATTTTTCAATGTTATGAAAAAACCATAACTTACTTAAATCGTTGGCTGGAACCTTTCCAAGAATTTTCCTGTTTTAAATGGGTAAGTTTCGAAAATCTTGATAATCTGGACTGGGAAAAGTTATTTCACCATATATTTCTTATACCGTGTGTCCACAGGAGGACGCACCATAGGGATAACCAAATAGAATAGAAAGATCGGCTAATGCTGTGATCGCCGGCACGCAAAAACGTTGTTTTCTGGCTTCTGACTCGCCAGTTCAATAAACAATATTGTTATAAATGGTACAAGAAAACAGACGGTGGTCACAGCACTGGTTAATATTTATATTCTATTAGCATTATCTTATCTCTATGGTGCGTACTCCTGTGGACACACGGTATGATTGAAAAGGGTGTGGATGTAGACGATACTAACATTTTTGATGAAATGTCTTTAAAAAAAATTATTAAAGAAAAGAAATCAGAAATTCAACATCTACCCGCACACAAAAAATGGTTGGTGTTTTTTGAAAACTGTCTATCTGAAGAACAATATTCAGAACTTTTGAAGGTTTGTCTATTTTTTTGCTATAACAGCACATAATGCAAATGTGGAACGAGTTTTTCACTAATTACAGCTCAGTGGTCTAAAGAACGAAACAGACTTTTGCTGGACTCTGTAAAACATATTATCATGACGCACTTTAATTTTGCAATGACTTGTGGCGAGTTTTATGAATTTATGTCACTACCTGAAAATTCAGATATTTTAAAAGAAGTACAAGGAAAGACTAAGTATACCTAGGTTACATATTAAACTTAATAATCGTAGATGTCATTATTTGTATAATATATGGTAAAAAATTACAATACAATTTATATAAAAAAATAAATATCGTTTTTCATTTGCTGCGCCTCCAACGAAAAATGTCCGGACTTTGTCCAGAATTTCGGGTCTCTTTGCCCTGAAAAATATTCTAGATAGATGGCAACCCTAACTTTACTGGAAGTTTAAACTGTAGGTTATTTCGCTAGTATATTATAAACCGTTTCCTACTGTTGTTTACCGTGTCACCGTTTGCGTTGGTAGCGTTGTCGACAAAACAGTGGCGTAGCGCTAGTATTGCGAACTCGCCATTGCGGGGGAGGGGGGGGGGGGGGTAGGTGCCTCTCTCCTTGCTCTAAAACTACCAGGGCATATCTACGCGACGCTCAAACCTAAAAAAATATGGCAACACTTGTAAGCAGAGCTGGGCAGTACTCGAGTACAAGTACTCAAATACTGTACTCTAAGTACAATTCGGGTACTCTGTACCCGGTAACCGGTACAATTTTCAATAAAGTAATCGGTATTCGTACCCGTTATCACATCGGGTAGAAGTATCCGATACCCGCGAGTATATTTGTCCGAGTACTTTAATACCCAACGCGCAAGCACAAGTGCGCCATACAAGTCTAGACTTGGCTGTGTTTGTCGGTGTCGCCAGTGTCTGTACGAGAAGGCGAAGCGACCGACAACGCTCTAACCCTCCAACGATTGAAATACAACACGCTATCATACCTAACCCTATAAGCTGCCGCTACAATGGTTTTCTTGAATACTTGAGCACTCGAGGTAAGGGGCGTATTAATATTATATTATTATTTATCATAAATTGTTGTTAGTTGTAAAGGAATGTACTTAAAGAATTTCAAATTGGGTTTGTTATGATTATGTACATGATTTTTTAATATTCGGGGAATATTATCGAATTATCCACGCAAATCTAGGATAAGTAGTTAGCGGTTTGTGCGAGAAAACACCAGGACCGTGGCTCGCTACAGTAAGTATGTACATAAATGCGTCGAATAGTATGCTTTAATTTGTTGCCGCTCTTTAAATGTTTAAGTGAAAAGCATTCATTTCTATTAAAACTATACGACAAATAAAGAATAATATAAGTATAATCTATAAACATGTTAACAATTTTTTTTTTCGTTTTGTCTTCTGTCTGTTACTTGACGCGATTACTTGAGTACTTGAGTTATCGATTTGACATTTGGTACACAGGGAGTAATCCATAGGGCAACGCGCCGAATTGTTTTTGAGCAAAATTGGTTCAGGGGATGGGGATGCAATAGGAGTTTAAATGGTAGAAAAAAATCATTTTTCCCTAAGAAAATCCAGTAAAATGTTTTTACGGGCTTTTGAGTAAGTATAAAGTTTATGAATTTATATCTATTTGATATTTATCTTCAAAATTAGACCTAGGGTTGAAAATGGGAGAAGGTATAAATTTTAAATGTAGTAAAAAGTCAATATGTTGTTTTAGGGGTTTTCGGGTATGTAGATTTTAATTTTAAAGCTTATTTGATTCTTATGTGAAAAAGGAAGGGCTGAAAGTCCAATATTTCGTAAAAATCGAGTAAAACGTCGTCTTATAGATTTTTGCACATACAAACTTCAATTTTACTTCATTTTCATTTCATATTTTAATACGAAATAAGAAAATCGTGCAACAAGTTTAAGAATAGGATATTTTTGTTTAGCCCGGACCTGGAACGTCTTGTATTTTTTTTAAACGTATGGAACTTTCAAAGATAGCACTTGGGTGGGGTTCTAAGTTTCGAAAAGATACCTTTGCAAAATTAGCATGAACCTTTATTTATAGCGCGCCATGGAAACTTCCGCGTTGGCTTCTTCGAGTGATGAAGACCGAGATCCATACCATAATTCTTCAAAAAGCGATGTGGATTATATTTCTGATATTCCTCAGGTTAAAAAGTTGTCATTATCAAGAAAAATAACAAGACTATTTAAAAAATTCCAAGCCATCGGCGTCGTCGACCCTAATGGAAATTGAAAGCATCCATTCCAAGGTTTCGAAAAGAGATGCAGGCATAGTTGCTGAACTAAATGCTCCCGCATCTTCATCCACTACCACTGCAACAATAAGTCATATCGAAAAGTGCAAAAACAGTCCGATGCTTGGTTGAAAAGTGTGATGACAAAATGCATGTCGAATTTCTGTGCCAATTATGTGTCCCTTAAAAAAATATCAATGGTTCTGTTGAAAGCATGACAAGTTTCGTGAAACACCTAAAAAGGGTGCATGGAGACAGATCGTATAATGATTATGTAAAACACAAAAAGAGAATGAAAACTAGAAAAGGTAAGGCAAAAAGTGACTCCAAGCCGGATGCTAGCACTACCAGGGCCAGCCCGCATAATCGGAATTCGCCGACACATTAGCCGCTCGGAACAATTCGGATGCTGCGAATCAAAGTCTCGTAAAGTACCGACGTATTAGACCAATGCATCGGCGATTTACGTTTTAAGTATTTCTTTTCCCTGTAAATCAGATTGCTTTAACTAGTTTCTTGGGTGTGATAAACAGTTATTTAAAGTAAATATAAATATACGAGTATTAAAGCTAAATGGATCCAAAAACATTACCAAATATATGTTATAAAAATCTGGTGTGATACACTCACACAACTTCCTTTTACAGTGATCTTATAATTAGTCAAAAATTTAATTTTTAATTTTTAAGCATTTGTCAAAAATTTTCAAAAATTACGAATTCTACAAAAACGGTACAAAATAGAGCGTTAGTTGAAGAGACAAATTTTCTCTAAAATCTTAAGCAGAATTCAAAAATGTAATAATATACCGGGTGTTCCATTTAAAATAGGAGTTAATAAAAAAAATAGAAAAAAAAACAAAAGAAACCCACTTTAGAAGTTTTCAACTGGAAAATCATCTATCTCACGTCAATGCACATTAAAAATGTAATAAAAATGTAAAGTTTGAAAAAAATCGTTAGAGCCGTTTTTGAAAAAATCGAAAAAAACTGAAAAATCACAAGAGTAAACACCTACTTCCGGTTATGCGATTTTCTTCAAAAGCTTGCTGTCTCATCTACATAGTACACAAAACTTATATATGAAGTTTCAACGCCATACCTCTTTTCGTTTTTGAGATATTCTGTTCACAGACAGACACACAGACACACAGACCAATGAAAAAAAATATGTTTTTTGGGATCAGGGGACTCTAAAACGTGAAGATCTGTTGAAAACTCAATTTCGAATTTTTGGGGTGAATCCAATACTTCCTTTATCGTAAAAGGAAGTAAAAATACATCCTCTAGTACGAATAGGTTACAAATAAGTGATAAAGACGAATTTGAGGTATGTTCATTTTTATTATTTTTAGGTAATGTTTCTGTTATATTCGCGCCACGCCGCAACGTTTTGTGTACTGTGAGCATAAATGACGCAATATGTTTTCAGAATGTTTTGTCGGAAAAGTTTCAGTTTGAGACTAACAGTTAAGGTGTTAACGCCATTGATACAAAAAATTCTATTTCGTGTTACGGTTGAATGTTAAAAAGAACCTTAAATTCACCGGACATTAATTTGTTTGTTACAGAAATGGTTGACTGAATTAGAAAGTGTTAGAAAAGAAACTTGGAGAGTTTCAAAAACCTTTAAACTTGGTACTGAAAAACTACGTATAATATTCAAAAGATTATATCACTGTCATTTTAATGTAAAACAAAAAAGCAAAAATGAAAGTTGTCGAAAAAGGACTTCTCGAAATATAGACTGTCCAGTAAAATTATCGGTAACTATAAAACGATATATTCCAGACACAAAGTTAAAAATAATGATGTTTATATGCCAAAATGGCCGTGTATTGTGGATTTTCGGGATGAGCATAATCATAATTTAAATTCTGATGCTGCGCTAAGAGAACGACCAGTTGCTTTCCATGTAAAGAATCGCATTATCGAACTGTCTGAGAAGGGTCACTCAGTGTCATCTGCGTATCATTCTTACATTATATCAATGATGGAGGAACATGGCGACAACTATGAAAATATTGTTATGGATAGATACTTTATTCCTACTAAGACCGATGTAGAATCCATATGGAAAAGCCATTTTAAAGAAAACTATGCCGAAAGAACTGGAGAGAGTATGTTATTTCACTTAGATAGTATGCTTAGATCGTTATTAGAAAAAAAACGGCACTCTCTTCAAAATAATTCGAAAACAAGACCATTATGCCGTGGCACTCTGCACACCAATTATGCAAAGAGTTGCAACGCTTTACCAGTCGTTAGAGATTATGTTCGTTGATTCCACGGGCAACTGTGATACACAAAATCACAAAGTTTACTACTTTATAACACAGTCCGCTATTGGAGCATTACCTTTAGGCTGCATCCTAAGTAGTAGCCAAGAATCAAATGCATTCGTAGAAGCCGTGCATGCCCTTTATGAGATTTTTCCCATTAAAATTAAACCAAAAGTTATTGTTACGGATGACGATTTAGCCGAACGGAACACTTTAAAAAAGATATGGCCTGATTCATGTTTCTTGTTGTGTACTTTCCACGTTTTGAAAGCCTGTTGGAAGTGGCTTAAAACAGGTAAAAATAAAATTTCTTCAAATGACGTGCAAAGCTGTTACAAATGCTTTCGAAATATTTTCGTATCAAAATCATATGAAGATCTCGAAAACTCTTGTTTGGAATTTATTAAAAATTGCAAATGTGATAATTTCACAAACTATGTAAAGAATATGATGGACAGAGCTGACACTTGGTGCCTTTTATATCGACAACATTTACCACTAAGAGGAACTGATACAAATAATTACATGCTTAAAGATATACCCCTGGAAAGAACGAAAGCGTTCAATTTACCTCAAATATGTGATTTTATTACTACCAACTTGGAATCTTACTACAAGCAACGAATTTTAGATAATCTGCTAAAACGAGTGTCTAAGACGGTTATTAGTTGTTATTTGCCTGATGAAAAGGACGTGGCTGATGAAGATATAATACAACTTAATGACTTTGAATATAAGGTAAAGAGTCAGAGTGATATAAATGTCACCTACTTCGTAGATTTATTACTTTTCAAGTGTACGTGTCCACAGGGACTCACTGGTAAACACCGTAAGCAGCAGGCAGCGGCCGTAAAAAAATTAATATACATTCAGCCCTTAACACATTATCGTTAAAAGTTAAATGTAATCTTTACTAGATTGCAACCGGAAAGCAGGCAGACGAGCAGCTATTTTCGCCGATTTAAGACCTTTCAATGGAGCAGAAAACTGGTGAAGATGGCAATGCAGATCTAGTTTCTTCACAAAATCTTAATTCTGCTGTGAATATTGATACTGATAAAGATAATAATGATGATATCATTACGTACGAAGATCATGATATTGCCCAAATGAAAGAAAATTGGAAACAACACTCAGAAAAAATTATGGGACAATCGGAAAAAAGCCCATCAATATTTTATCCTGCTATTAAAGCACATTTAAGCAATTGTGATAAATATGCGAACTCAGAGCAGACTTTGCTATCTGGTTTACATACAGCTTTCAAATACAAGGGAGTAGTGTGTAAAAGGAAACGACCTCAAGCTACACGAAAAAGAGGTAAGCATATATCGGTACAGCCTACATCAGTTGGTCGTAGGAAGACGACAATGAAAGGAAAGAAAGCAATGTGCAGTGGAAGAAAGTTACATCAATTTAAAAGTACGGTTATGAAAGCACCCCATTCCTTAGCGACATGTGTTCAAAATAATGTGGGATTGGGGGGAAATAAATTAAAAAAATACAACCACCTCATATTTTCTACTTTTCCATTTTTATTTAGTTAATAAACGTTTTTATGGATTTTTTGTTTATTTTCACTAATACCAACTTATGTATTTCTAAATCAAAAAGTTGGTACGGCGCAATAATTTTAAAGTCAGGTCAATAATTTTAAAGTCAGGTAAGTATAACGAGAGGTATAATTTAAATTTATCATATATTACTAATGCCTCTATTTAGAGTAATTTTTCTGTAACTCCTTGTGCCCTAATAAATATTAAGTAATAAATGTTCATCATCATAACGCATTCTTCATAGGCATTGGGTTTTATATACCTACTGATATTCCAAAAAGTCTTTGAGTCGTTTGAGTTAATATTTATTAAAACAATACATTACATAACATAGGCATGTTTATGCTATTAGGTATTTCGTAAATCGCCGATGCATAAGTCTAATACGTCGATACTTTACGAGTCTTTGATTCGCAGCACCCGAATTGTTCCGAGCGGCTAATGTGTCGGCGAATTCCGAATATGCGGCCAGCCCAAGGGACGCTGAGATTTAGAGTGGGTTGTACGAAAATACGTAAACTCCAAGTTCAACTGAACCGACGTTCAAACGTGAACTTGGTTCAACGGTAAGATCGTTGTATGAACGAATTTCTTCGTGCGTTCAGCTGAACGCAGTTCAGTCGCGGTTGGCTGTCCTGCAACCCGCGCAAAACACACGAATTCTGTCATTTGACAGATTAAATGTCATTTATCACGTGTTTTATCATCGAGTTGTGTATGTTGATGGCTAGTTATTGCTGAATTTATTTTTTTTATTTGTTGGTTTTTATTGATATTGCTGATTACTGTATAATTATTTATTATTATATTATACAACTGAGGTAAGAAAACAGTATTATTTAACAAAAATAATGTACAGTTTAGTTTTATGCGTTTTTGTAGGTTAATATTACAAGTTAGGATGAATATTAAACCGAAAAGAGCTACAAAATTGGAGAGGGCTCCAAATTTTACGGCTTCAGAGTAAGGGCTCTTGATGCAGTTGGTGAGGAAGCATGCTCGAGAGATCGAATGCAAGCAAACCGATGCCAACAGCATTGTGAAGCAAGCAGCATGGGCTAAAGTGTGCATGGAATTTAATAAAAAATACTCAGAAAATTATAGGGATCCAAAAACGCTGAAAAAACAAATACGAAAATAGAAAGAAGAGGTCAAAAAAGAAGTTCGCCGAAGAAAAGCGTTACTCGTATGGTACAGGGAGAGGCCCATCGAAAAATGTGTGACGATTCCATGGATACACAAGTCCAGGAAATAACTGGTACCCAGATGACGGGCAAAGAATGTTTATATGACGACGATTACACCGAAGAATATGATACTGAATCGGAAGAACAGTTTGTCAGTGAGAACCGTAAACATGCCATACTGTAATATTTTCAAGAAAATAATTATTTATTTTACCTGATTTTTAGAAAATACGAAAATAAATGCCAAACCTGGCAGCTCAGTGTTGGTGACAGATTTAAACATAAACATAGAGGACATGGAGGTGCTGTACCAGTCCGATGGGAGCATCCAGGTGGACGATGACACTAGTGACGTCACTGATGTAAAGCCACAGCCAGCAACAAATGGTTAGCATAGTACAAAGTTTTGAGTTCTCTTTTAATTTTAATTATTATTTGTAGGACAGGAGATCAATGCAAATAATTGGAGAACTTATACTCCAAAAATGTTGAAAAATCCTGTAAATAAAGCACTGAAACCTAAACGTAAGAGTATAGATGATTTCCAAATTAAGTATATTTCTACATATATTATAATTACAGAAGTTACTGAAACACAAAGTCCACAGCGCAACAACCCCTTAAGATCGAAACTAGGTAAATGGGCTGCCTCTAAAGGCCAATTGGTAGAATTACAGAAGCAATGTTTCTTGGAGGAGCACAATTTAAAATTGAAGCACCTCCGAGAAAAACACTACCATTTCATAATGGTTCAACAGAAGGAAGCCGATGAGAAAAGGCAGCAATCTTTAGAAGAGCATAAAATAAGAATGGAAATTTTAAATTTGAAAAAAAAATACTATATTAAATACTAATTAATATGTACAATACAGAAATAAAAATAATAAGTATATATATATATATATATATATATATATATATATATATATATATATACAGTGTGTCCCCGGATTGTTTGGACTACTCTTGTAAAAAAAAATTTTCTAGTTGAAATTTGAGCTTCTGGGGTCCAGCCCTGCTTGGTTTGAAACTAATTTGTGACATAATTTTAGTTTCGAAAAATCAACTATGCCTTGGATCTTTTCAAAAATCTGATTTTTGGTTCTAGTAAATTGCCTTTTCTGTTAAAGTTACGACAAAATATTATTAAGAAAAGTTGTTCAGCGTCAAAAACTGAGTAACTGTACAAAATTTTAAAATCCTAAGCCTACTTTAATTTTTAGCCCTTTTTTTATTGGAAAAGTACAAAAGTGCTCTTTAAGAAAAAGGAATTACAAAATGTTATTAGGAAAAGTTTTCAGAATGCCTGTTAAGCTGTCACCTCCGAGTCATAAATAAGACGACCTGACCTCTGGGTTAACCCGCTATGCAGATCCGTATATAAGGGTATATTTGTGAAGAGGGGAAGGTCTAGAGCACATCTCCCAAAAGAGGGGTAATGTTTTCCAAACAAAATATTTCGTATATATTACGGATACATAAAATACGATGTCGCCTCCATGCTTATATGTATATATTGTGATAGAGACGTAGAACTCTCCTCCAACAGTGTTGTCACTTCCCTCAGCTTGGGGTGATGTCATTCCCACATCCCGTTCTATAAATAGACGTTGCTTATCGCTACCTGCTGAGTTGTAGATATCTCAATCAGTGGTTGTAGTTTTATTCTATACAGATCGTGTTTTGTGACTAACGTGACAATTACAAGAGGTGTTGAAAATGACTTCCAGAGGCCAATTATTAGTGAAATCGGCATTAACAGAAGGTAAGTAAACTAGTTACTTTATGCGCCATAGTTTACAGCATGCAAGTTTATTAGAGCGCGGATTAAAGATAATTTCGGTTAAGAGAATAAGCGCTTATAAATAAGCATCTAAACATGAAAAAAACTTTAAAACGCATTAAAAAAAGCTAAATTAGAAATGAAAACTCAGCAAGAAATTTCAGTTTGCATTTTATTAAGAAAAAACGAACCTTGCAGCTGTATTGAGCAAATTAACATAAACTTTACTTGTTTTGCGTATTTATTTATGTCTGCAGCGAACACGTTTTAAATTTAGACGGGAATCTCCCGAATTCTCATTCCACCTCCGGCTTTTGTGCAATGGGGATAACAAAACCAGCAATATTGATTAACAACGATAAGAGATTAATAAATATAAAGGATCGTAAATGACTATACGTATAACATGAAGCATATGTTTATTATATTAGATTAGTTTTCAAAGAACATTCTGTAAAAATGAGACGCAAGCAAAATTTTTATTTTCAGATGGTTCCAAAAAAAAAACAGCAAGTATAACACCAAAGAACACCAAAGTATTAAAGGAAAATCGTTATTTTTTCTTAGGAAAATTATCCTAAGATGTCAAGCAAAATGTTTTACAAGTGAAATATGTTGGCAAAATGCTCTCTTTTATGAAAAATTTTCTACCGTTTTCGCAGTATTTTTTTATCTGAATACATTTCTAGGTTTTTAACACAAATTTTCAATTTTTCTTTAATAAATGTTTAAAAACACTCAAACAGCGTCGAATTATCAGCGGTTTACATTTCAGCTTTCCAGGAAATTAATCGACTTTAGAAAACAACCACTATGAAAATTTTTAAAGATTTTGTTGATAAGTTCTTACATATATTCATATTCTTATATGGGTATTTTGCGGTCAGTTCTTACAAAAACTAAACCGTTCAACGAAGAACAACATTCAAGGAATTGTATATATAGTATTCCCTGTGAATGCGGGAAATATTATATCGGTGAAACATCCAGGCCTTTAGCAGTTAGAGTTAAAGAACATAAAAATATGTTGAAAACGTATCAATTCAATAAGTCTAAGCTGGCAGAACATGCTTGGGATGAAAACCATAAAATACAATGGGACAACACAAAGATCTTGTCTAAAGAATCGATGTCAACTAGGCGAAAAATTAAGGAAACGGCATATATTTTACTTAACGAAGAAAAATGCGTGTCGTCTTTCTCAATATTTTTAGACAATAGTTGGCTATCGATTCTTAAAGATGAGATCAAGTAGGTACAGATATCAACAAACGTCAATGTCAGAAAATTCATTGGAGGTTGTTCGTTTTTCCTTCCAGTGAAAAAAAGAAAAAAAAAGATAACTTTTTTTTTTTTTTTTTTTTTTTTTTTTATTAATATTCAGGCATCAACTACATAGGTTATTAGCCCCGGTACTATAGTATTATATTTTATTTGATAGTCCAGTAAGTTGCATAAAGTGCATGAGTTTCTCTGTGTTGGAACTGTCGTTGTTTAGGATTTCTGCGAGGTTGTTTGATGTAATTCCCGCTGTTCTTCTTTCTTGTTCAAAATTTGTACAATGGATTATTAGATGCTCAATGGTGATTCTGGTGTTACAGGTGTTACATGTTGGCGGGTCTTCTCTTTGGAATACGTGTGAGTGCGTAATGCGGGAGTGTCCTATTCTTAGCCTAGTCAGCGTCACTTGTTGTTGGCGGGGTACTGTAGTGGTCCATGGTTTTGTCGTTGGTTTTACTGTTCTAAGTTTGTTTTGGTTACTATTATCCCATTCGGTCTGCCATTGTTCCAGTATAATTTTCTTTGTGTGTTGTTTTACGTCTTGATAATATTGATTTTCCATTATTACATTTTCTACTTCTGTAGCGGATTTTGCCGCCCGGTCAGCTTTTTCGTTGCCTTTTATGCCAATGTGAGATGGTATCCACATTAGGTATACGTCTTTGTTATGACTGCTTGAGTTTTGTAGAAGCTCTCGAATATCCGATATTATTGGATGATTTGATGTATTTTGTAGGCTGGTGAGTACACTTAATGAATCTGATTGAACTAAGAATTTGTTATTTGAGCTGTTCAATATTCGTATGAGACTTTTTTGGATACTGTAAGCTTCTGCTGTGAATATGGTGGTTTCATCTGCTAAACGGTATTTTTGACATTCGTCTTCGTAAATGTAGGCTGCTCCTGTAGCATTTCCCATTTTAGAGGCGTCCGTGAATATGTGTTTATAGCTCGACAAGGAGTTAATAATCTCATTGTATTTCGACTTGAAGATGCCTGGGTGTGTGTCATGTTTCGGATATTTTGATAGATCTAATATTATTTTTGGCGGAGGCATAGTCCATGGAGGTATTTTGTTAGGGTTGAGAATTTCAATTGGTGGGAATTGGATGTTGTATTTGGATTTTAGATGTTGTAACCGGGTACTGAATTGTTTTGAAGGGTTATTTAGAGTTGTGATGAGCGATTCTTTGTGGACATATTGGTAGGCGGGGTTTTTAGGATAAGCGGCTATTTTGATTGCGTAGGCTAAAATTGCGTTGTCTCTCCTAATTCGTAAAGGGGGCTCTCCTGCTTCAACTAAAATACTTTGAACTGGGCTGGTGCGAAAAGCTCCAGTCGCGATTCTTATTCCTGTATGGTGTATGGGATCAATGATTTTGAGTGTGGTGGGTGTGGCTGAAGAGTATATAATGGCTCCATAGTCTATTTTAGATCTAATTATCGCTCTATATAGATTTAGCAGGACTTCTTTTTCTGCTCCCCAGTTAGTATGTGCTAAGTATTTGATGACATTCATTGTTCTCATACATTCACTTTTCAAATGTCTTAGATGCTGTATCCATGTGAGTTTACGATCTAGTTGTAATCCTAGGTATTTTATAGTGGTTGCATATTGAATTTCTTTTTTATTAAGTATTATTTTCGGATTTAGATTACAGTGTTGAAGTTTGCAAAAGTGTATGCTTTTGGTTTTGGTGGTTGAGAAACTAAATCCTGTTTTTGCACACCAGTCTTCAAGTTTTTTAACGGTGGTCTGTAAATTCTTTCGAATGGATGATAATCTTTTCCCCTTGCAGTAGATAACCAAATCGTCTACGTAGAGGGAGGATTTGGTTGGCATTTGAATGGTTTCGTCTATCTTGTTAATGGCTATGTTGAATAATGTTGTGCTAAGAATGGACCCTTGAGGCACTCCATTTTCTTGGGTGAACATTTCAGATATCGTGTTTCCTATTCTTACTTGGAATTGTCTTTGATTTAAGAAGTTTTGTATGAAGTGTACTATATGTCCTTTTAGTCCATAACTTAATACACTTTCTATGATATGATGATTCCATGTGGTGTCGAACGCCCTTTCAAGGTCGAAGAAGATTGCTATCATGTGCTGTTTATTGGCAAATGCGTCATTTATTTCTGAATCTAAAGATATCAGTTGGTCCATTGTTGAGTATCCTGTTCTGTAGCCTCCTTGTAGGTTGTTGATAAGGTGGTTGGTCTCAAGATACCATTTTAATCGGTAGTTTATCATCTTTTCCAATGTTTTGCACATACAACTTGTTAGCGTTATTGGTCGGTAGTTAGTTGGATCTAGTCGGTTTTTGTTTGCTTTTAGAATTGGTATAACAATCGCCTTTTTCCAAGCAACTGGGAAGGTATTCTCATTCCATATTTTGTTGTACAGTGCTAGTAGATATTGTTTAGCGTTTTCGGGAAAGTGGCGTATCATTTCGTATGAGATTTCATCGTGCCCGGGACTGGAGTTTTTAGATTTCTCTAGTGCTTTAGTTAGTTCTGCTGTTGTGAATTTGTTATTGATAGGGTTTGTTTGGTCGTCTTCTATTTCGAGGGTTTCTGCTTCTTTGTGCTGCTTATATGTTAGAAATTGTTTTCCATAGTGCATATTACTTGAATTATTCTGGAAGGTTTTTGCTAAGCAGTTTGAGATTTCCTTTGGATCTGAGATAATTTTTCCGTTTTCTTCGAGGCAAGTTATTTTATGTGCAGTAGTGACCCCTTTTATTCTCCTAATCTTTGACCATATTTCTGTTTGGGTCGTGTCATTTTTTATGTCTGATACGTATTTTTTCCAGGATGTTTGCCTGCTTTCCTTAAGCGTACGTTTTGCAGCTGCTCTTGCTCTTTTAAACGTAATTAGATTTTCTGTAGTATGGTGTTTTTTAAGTAGGTTGAACGCTCTCTTTCTTTCCTTAACTGCTTGCGCACAGCTTTTATTCCACCATGGTACTGATCTTGGAATGGTGTTGGTTTTCCTTCCAATAGCTTCTTCCGCTGCTTCTCGAATAATGTTGGTAAAAGATTCCATTTGTTTGTCTATATTATCAGTGTGTGTTATGTTATTCATTTTATGGGTTATTAATTCTTGAAAGAGAGACCAATTTGCGGCCTTTAGGTTCCATTTTGGAGGGATATCTTGTGGAATTTGAGTTAACGTTCTAAGTATGATGGGAAAATGATCGCTGTTATGTAAATCGTTTAAGGTGCTAAATTGTAACAGGGGTGTGAGCGTTGGATGACAAAAGACCAAATCTATGATTGAGAACTTTCCAGTAGCTAACGTGAAGTGTGTAGGACTACTGTCGTTGATAATATCTATGTTATCATTCTCTAGAAGTTGGCCTAGAATTTTTCCTCTTTGGTCGGTGTATGTTGATCCCCAAATCTGATTGTGTGCGTTAAAATCTCCTAATAATATATATGGAACTGGTAATTGGTTGATAATATTTTCTATCGTTTGAGAATGTAGTGGTTGGTTTGGTGGGATGTATATGTTGCAAATAGTTAATTTAAATGTGGACGTGACTTCAACTGCTATGGTTTCGAGATTTGTGTTCAGGTTGATTTGTCTCGAGGTTAGATTATTTTGTATTAGTATAGCTACTCCTCCGCTTGCTAAGTCGCCTGTTGTTCGGTCTTTTCGATATATGGTGTAACCTCTGATATTAGCATTTTGGTTTGGTTTTAGACGTGTTTCTTGTAGGCAGATGCATTGTAGTGATTTATCAGTTAATAGTAATTTAATTTCTTCTAGGCGGGTGAAGAACCCGTTACAGTTCCAGTTTATGATGAATTTTAGTCAGTTTCGTTTTGGGATGAGGTGTCATCTATCGACGTTATACTGGATATGGATACTGTGTCTTCTTTATCTATCTGTACGGCTTCAATGAGTTTTTTAACTATTCGTGTGCATCGGTTTTTTATGCTTCTTTGTGTAAAATAGGGGTATAGGTGCTTGATCATCTTTATCAGCGCAGTAATGTCGGTTGTATAGTTTCTTGCAATATTGATGGGATCAGCGGAGCCATAGGTATTTTCTATGAAATCTTGAAATTGATCGTAGGTTAGTACATATTCCAGTGGATTGGCTGTAATTATTTCAGCAACTGGTTTTAAGTGTTCCATTACTTCATTGCTTGTATTTTCCATTGGATTGCTAGGCTTCATTTTTTTTGGTTTGTTGGGTCGAATTTTTGTTTTGGTTTTTGGTTTGATAAAAAGATTTTGTTCATCTGTATCAATTTCATTTAAATTTGGAGATTTGACACTTGGCGTCTCTTTATCGTAGCTGTCATTAACCGTGCCACTGTTAGAAGTACTGGAAGAGTGTTGTCGTTTTAGGTCAATTGATGTAATAGAGTTTGTGTTAGTTGGTGTTTCTTGTATAGTGCTATTTTCTTCCATTGGTGAAGTTTGATTTAAATTGGGGCATTTTTCAGCTATATGTCCCGAATTTTTGCAGAGGTAGCAAGATATTGAGTCTGTGCTAAGAAATATTCTGTAAGTTGTATCTTCATGTTTGATTAATATTGAGTTGGGGATTGATATGTTAGAGTCGGATACATATACTTGTCTTCGGAAGCTCATAATATGAGTGAAACCTTCTTCAGAAATTCCCGCTCTTAAAAAATTTATGGGAGAAACAATTTTTAAACCGATTTGTATGAGTTCATTTTCTAGTACATTGTGCGGTATTACTGGGGAGACATTGGATAAAATTACTCTCTGTGCTGGGGTAATTAATCTGCGTATTTGGAGTTCTTTACCTTTAATTTCTATTTTGCTGTGATCGGTGATTATTTTATCTACTATGGCTTTATCAGATAAGTATATGCAAAACCTTCCGTTTGAAATTTTTGAAGCAAAACGAATGTTTGCTGCACTGGTGATAGTGCTGATTGCCTTGACATAATCTATCTGTTTGAGGTCGTCTATTGTATCTATAATGATAGCCTGATCTTTTTTTGGGTAGGTAGGTGTGATTGGGCATTGAGCTATTTTGGAATAGGTATTGTTTTCTGTAAGGGAAAGGATTTGGGAGCTTCTGTAGTCAGAAGTCCCAGGTTGTGTCGAATTCATTCTGCTTTTTGTTATTTAGCATATGCTGGTAAGCCAGCATGTGCATGATATGCACTGAACGCGGAGATTTCTTACTTCCACTCGCAGGCGTTGTAAACACTCGCAGGCACTATGAAATACGTCCATACGCGGGCACTCACAAAACTGCACTCCTCAAACTT